>JALIZH010028745.1:0-15020 GCA_030522465.1 Rhipicephalus appendiculatus | reverse complement strand
AGCTAATGGAACTAATTCCGCAGAATGTGCAGTAAATTCTGGAGTACCACAGGGCTGGCGCCCTCGGTTCTCTTCTTTTTCTAATCTATATTAACAATTTGACATCTTCTGTCTCCTCATATGTTCATTTGTTTGCCGATGATTGCGTAATTTGTCGTCAACTAACTGGACCTAACGACGTCACCCTTCTTCAATATGACCTTAATGCTGTCCTTAACTGGTGTAACACATGGCTTATGGAACTGAACAGTAAAAAAATGTAAATTCATGCGTGGGTCTACAGAAAAAACACCAGTTTACTAGTTGATAACCTAAATAACACACATTTAGTGTAAATTCATACAAGTATCTTGGAGTTCTTATCAGTAACAACCTAACATGCAATACTCATATCGGATATCGGCTGCGTCACTTGTAACGCTAATCGCATGCTCGGATATCTTCGCCGTAACTTCGCAAAATCACCTTCATCTGTCAAACTAATGCTGTATAAAACACTCATCCGTACTTAACTTGAATATGCCGCATCGCTTTGGGATCCATATCACAATAATTTGGTCCATTCATTAGAAATGGTACAAAATAACTCTATCCGTTTTATAATTTTTAATTACGACCGAAACGCGATCATCACACAAATGAAAACTAACCATAAATTACCTACACTTGCTTTTCGTCGTACAATGCTCCGCTTAACAAGCTTAACAACTTTTCACAAACTCTATCATCATTGCCACCTACGTGATTTGCTAATACTCCCTCTTCATTATGTCTCGCGCCGTTTGGATCATGCTCATAAGGTTGGCATTGCGTCGTCTAATACTGAATCATTCCGATGGTCATACATACCGCGCACATCAAATGATTGGAATTGCATTCCCGCGTCACTGGTAACTATTTGAGATCATGACAGATTTGTGAATTTATTAACCAATTTTTTGTAAACCTTGTTGTATTATGCATAACGATAGCCATACTTGTATAAATAATGCATTGCACGATTACCTGTTGCGTGTTGCCTTGTAATAGCTATTATTGTATATTTAGAAAAGTTGTTATTTTTCCTAATATGTATACTTCTGCGCTAAATTCATGCTATACTGTGCCTATCATTAATTATTATTGGCATTGTATTGCCGCTTTGTACTTACAACACTGTTTTTACTGTTTTACCACTCCCACCTGTTATGTCTGTTGATCCTGAGGGTATCGTAAATGAAATAAAATATGAAAAATAGCCCGGATATCATACTTGAGCACAGCAGAGGACCTCTGAAAGGATTACGCTGTGAACCTTCGGTGCACAAGCCAAAAGAGCGTAACAGACGAGCGCTAAGAAACGGGGATATAGACAAGAGGCACACAGGACTGGCGCTCATTTTCGCATCAGTTTTCAGTTTCGCATCAAGTATGAACCAACTTGCCCAGAGCGAGAGCGAGAGAGCGAAATTTATTAGAAGGCTGAGAGGTCGGCCTGAGCTTGAACTTGCCCAAGCACACATATTGCAAAAGAGCGTCTTGACGACAGGGAGTGTAGCCGAGTCGGTGTCGTGCCCAGCAGCCCAGGAGCCGTACCGGGAGCCGTGGCCTTTTCCTTCACTTTTCAGGCTCTTGCCACCGTTTCGTCCCCTCCTCTGCCACACGTGCCAAGGACTCGCACCACGCCGATCTTTTCGGGGCCTCGCCGGCTTCGCGGCGTTCACACGCACGCACGCACGCACGCACGCACGCACGCACGCACGCGCACGCACGCGCACGCACGCACGCACGCACGCACGCACGGAAAAAAATCTAGGATTGAGGAAAGAGCTACATGGTCAGAGAACAAGCGCCGATGTGTGTGGGTCGCCGTATCTTTGATTTTAATTTTTTGTGCGCATTGTTAGTTGATGATGACGCAAACTAATGCCCACTTAGGCTCACGTCGCCTTGTTAAGGCTCATACACATGCGGCTGGGACTATGCGAGTTCACTCAGAGTTGGATTGGCGAGTCGGTTTGGTTTGAGTGTGAATTAGCAAATAAGTATATATAACAGCCGACCTCTACCCATTAGCCAAGCAACACGTAAAATTTAGGGGCACCCTTATACCGCGGAGATCTGCGGAGCAAATTTGAGCAACACTGAGAAAGGACTCATTGTGACCACTTTCAGCATATGTAAAAACAAAAAAATTAAGGCAGCTTCGCACTAGTTGTACCAAGCCTCAAAGAACTGCGGATCTCTTTGTTTTGTTTCTCTTCTTCGTTTCTCTTTATTCTTTGTTTCTCTTTAGTAACAAGCTTCCTATAGTTTCTCTTTATTAAGGCGAACGCCTTAGATGCCCCATCAAACGCGAAATTTGACGGTCACATCAGCGGCGTCTGGTGTTGTGAACACGAGTGATGCAGAAAGTAATCGTAACGTGATTACATCACCATACGACGTCATCTTGACGTCACAGATCACCAAAGTTTGAGACGCCATCATGACATCACTATACAGTCACATAACGCGACGTCACACGAGAACGTCATCATATGACATCTTCGCTTGGTCAAAGATCACGGAGGCTCGGCATAGCCAGCTGAGGTGCAGAAAGATCGTAGTGCCTGCTATCCTTGAGGCAGTAAGAAAACCACGTTAGGTGCCCAAATATCTCGGTGGGGGGGGGGGGGGGGGGGGATGTTCACTACATTGACTAGGAAGAAAAAGCAGATGGCATTTGCCTTCCAGTCTTCTTCGGTGAATGCGTAAGGGACCATGTGTTTTAAGGCGAGAGCCTTAGAGGCCTTATTAAACGCGAAAATTGACCTGCGTCCCACGTCGGCATCTCCCGTCGGCGTCAGCACGAGTGATGCAAAACATCACCATCACGTGAGGACGTCACAATATTACGTCTGTTCAGCCCAGGTGCCGAGGAACGAGGCGGACCGCTAGCAAGCGGAAACCGAAAACTTTATTCCCTCTCCCCAAATCCCCTTATATACGCTCGGTGAACTGTAGCGCCTCCTTGTGGGCACACGCTTCAAGGTACACTGGCAGCGACCTCTACATTCCTCCTTTTCACATTTTATGGGCAGGTCTTTACAAGTCCAAACGTCGGGGTGGCCTCACGATACGACCACTGCGAGTCAGCGTCACAGTTTCCTGTGGCGTTACTTCCGGCTGCACGGGTTCTTGCGGCGCTGCAGGTTCCAAGTTCCCGGGAGGGGGCCGGCGGAGAAGCTGCTAGTTGAGATGGACTCGTTTCTGTCGAATGAGGCACCAGATGTCGACGATTACGCTGCAGGACGCCTCTGGGGGTCTGAACAAGGTAGGACCGCGGACGCTGGGCCTGTGACAGCACTTCACCACTGCAGCACGTGTCAGGGACCCATACACGGTCTCCAGGACTTAGAGGGATCAGCTTGCTTGAAGCCCGACGGCGATGGTAGTTCTTCGCTTGCTGTGCCCTGTAGCTCGTATCATTTTCCCTGAAATTCGTATGACATGGTAATGACGGCAGCAGTTGTTCCGGTAGTCGCGGGAGACGTGTTTGCAATCTCCTTCCCATCAAGGCTTGGGCCTGAGAAATGCCGTTCGGACCGGGCGTGTCACGGTATGACAGTAAGGCCAGGTAAGGATCAGTGCTTTTGGACAGCAAGTCTTTAACCGTGCGCACCATACGCTCCGCCTCTCCATTGCTCTGGGGGTACCTTGGGCTGCTGGTCTCGTGACAGAAGCCATATGACAGTGCAAACTCTGCAAACTCGTAAGATACAAACTGCGGTCCGTTGTCGGTCCGGACAGCGTCAGGTACGCCAAAACGGGCAATGCAGCTCTTGATTGCCGAAATCACTGCTGGTGCCGTGGTGGACCCCACGGAGACTACTTCGGTGAACCTGGAATAATAATCAACAATCAGGACGTAATAACGCCATTTAAGTTGAAACAGATCGATGCCAAGGTGCTGCCATGGCCTGTCGGGTGTAACCGTTGGCAACATAGGCTCGGATCGCTGAACTCGAGTCTCGGCGCATACTGCACACTGCGACACCATATGCTCGACATGCATGTTGCAGTTAGGCCACCAAACAGACTCTCTGGCCCGTTCTTGGCAGCGGCGCACTCCCTGATGCCCTTCGTGTAAGAAGGCGAGAATGTCCTGGCGCAAGGCTGAAGGAATGACAAGCCGTCGGTCCAGCAGAAGGATGCCGTCGTATATGCTCAACCTGTCCCTTTCCTTCCAAAACGGAGCGACCTGCAGTGGCACCTTGTTTTTGTCTGGCCATCCTTTGGTGCAGAAGGTCATGACCGCAGAGCAAACTCCATCTTGGGCTTGATGCATGCGCACATCCTCTAGGCGTCTTGCTACCAGGGGTGGTAATTCCTTAAACACTTCGCTGACGAAAAGCTCCAACGTCTCTACTATGCGGGTAGCCGGCAATTCAGAGGGAGCTCGTGACAAGTATCTGCCGTGTCCAAGTGCTTCCCAGGCACATATTTTACCTCATACTGATAGCGCATCAGCTTTATTCGCATTCGTTGTATGCGAGGTGGCACGAGCTCCAAGTCCTTGTTACCCAAAAGGGTGACCAGAGGAAGGTGGTCTGTCTCTATTTCAAAGGTGAGGCCGCAGAGGAACTGATGGAATCGTGAAATGGCCCAAGTCATGGCGAGACTCTCCTCGGTCTGACTATAGCGTGCCTCTGTCGGAGTGAGCGCCCTTGAAGCGTACGCTACAGCCCTCGTCGAGTACCTTCAGGCTGGTCCTGTAAGGAGTACCGCTCCCAGACCATAAGAGCTGGCATCTGCGGATACTACTGTATGGTAGAAGGAATCGTATTTTTCCATGCACGTCTCGGAGCTCAGCAGCAACTTGAGTCGTGAGAAGGCCGTTTCTTGACTGGATCCCAAGTCCAGGTGCTGTTCTTGTTCAAAAGGGAACGAATGGGCTCCGTAACTTCGGATAAGTGGGGTACGAAGCGTGCGACGTGGTTGGTCATTCCAAGTAACCGTCGTACTCCACTGACATTGGTAGGCGGCGGCAGGTCCTTGACAGCCTTAACCTTGTCAGGGTCTGGTGAAATCCCGTCTGCTACAACCACTACACCAAGGAACTTCACCGAGCTGACCCAAAACGCGCACTTCTTTTCGTTGAGGGTGACACCCTCCTCTTCCAGGCGGGCCAGGACAGCATTCAGGCGCTCGTCGTGCTCCTGACAATCTTTTCCGAAGATCAGATTGTCGCCAATCATGTTAACGACCTCCCCAGGCAAGCGCTCAAGGATCCTTGACATTAACTGCTAGAAGTACTCTGGTGCCATGGCAATACCGACCGAACGGCGTGATGAAAGTCGTGAGTTCCTGGCTGTCAGCACTCAGCTTCACCTGATGGAAGCTAGACCATGCATCCAACTTGGAGAATACACGTGCTCCACCCAACTGGCCAAGAATCTGTTCCACCGTTGGGAATATAAAGCGCTGCCTTTCAATCACTTCATTCAGCTTCGTCAGATCGACGCAGATCTTGTAGCCGCCAGATGACTTGGGCACGACTACGAGCCCGAAGCACCACTCCGTTGGAGTCTCTACCTTTCTAATGACGTCCTGCGACTCCAACTCATCCAGCTCTGTTGACAACGCCGTTTAAGGGTATTGGAATCCGCCTTGGGGCACTCAAGGAAAATGGACGAGCGCCGTGTTTGAGGCGTATGCGGTATTCGGCTTGCCGAAATTTTCCGAGTCCTTGGAAAATTTTTGCTTTAGAGGAATGAACGCACTCGGCAGAATCCACGAACTGAATCACCCCAAGGGCTTCAATTGCAGGCAGCCCAAGTAAGTGTGTACGTTGACGGTCAACCAGATACAAGGGCTGCACTGTGGCCCTGTCACGCCACTGTAAAGTTGCTTTGAAGGTACCGAGAACGCGAAGACTCTGTTCGCCAGGGCCTAAGACTTCCCCTTCAGCGGCATCTAGCACCCACGGTCGGCCTGGGAAAGACTGGCGAGACTACAGATACTTCTGCGCCAGAGTCTATCTTAAAGTCGGCCGGGTGCGCGTTCACAAGTATTTCTGTATACCTTGCTCGGCGGGAAATCCACGTTGTGAAGTTCGATGGAACCGAGCAGGTTATTTCTGTTCTTCATACAAACTTCGGCAAAATGCCCTAGCTTTCTGCAGTAGTGGCAGACAATTTTTCTGGCCGGACAGTCTTTTTCGAGGGTGCCGCTGACGCCCGCAAAAGCCACATGATAGCGCAGCCGGGTCTTCAGACTGATAGCGAGAACGGGACGAAGGGGTGGGCGTATCGTTTCGTCGAGCCGAATCGATGTTTAGCGCTTCGGCAAGGGCGTTATCCACAGTCGATCTTTCGCGCGATAACCGCTCTTTCACTGCGTCCTCGTGTATGCGGGCTTGGCACAGCGCTTCTTCGGCGGTAAGTTTTGTGCACCGGCACAATTGATCAGACAGCTTCTTGTCACCTATGCCTACTACGAATCTGTCGCGAACAAGGCGGTCCTCGACAAGCGGGCTGTTGTAGCTGCAGCGCTTTACCAGATTGCGCAACGCCGTAAAGAAGTCATCCACAGATTCGCCTGGCTCCTGAGTGCGGCGGTGAAAACGACGGCTTTTGTATATCTCATTTACTGGATGCACGAAGTGCGAATCCAATATTTCTTTGACAGAAGTGAAAGAAAGCGCCTCCGGTGCCGTGACCCCCCAAGGACGAAAGAATGGTTCTGGCTTGCGGTGTCATACAGTAAAGAAGTGTCCGTACCTGGGCCTCGTCGCTGGCATCTTGCTGGCCGGCCACGAAGGCGTAGTCCTGGAACGTTGAAATCCACGTTGGCCATTCTGACGGGTTAGAAAACGTGAAGTTTGCTGGTGGACGCAGAGCAGGTACGCCCGCGTGAACGTTGTTCGCTTTAGCTTCGGCGGGGGTGGATACCGCGTCGTTAGGCATGTCGAATTAACGGCGGGATCCCACTTCTGACACCATGTTCAGCCCAGGTGCCGAGGAACGAGGCGCACTGCTAGCAAGCGGAAACCAAAAAAACTTTATTCCCTCTCCCCAAATCCCCTTATATACGCTCGGTGAACTGTAGCGCCTCCTTGTGGCCACACGCTTCAAGGTACAATGGCAGCGACCTCTACAATGTCAATGTGACGTTACGTCACATGGAGACGTATTAACGTGACATCGTAGCTTGGTCAACGGTGGGCCGATCACGAGGCTGTGCAACACCAGGTGAGCTGCCTCCGATCCTGTAGGCCATGCAAAACTACAATCGGTGCAGAAAGCTTTCGGAGGGTGTCGGGCGACTGAAAAGAAAGAGAGGATGGCCTTCCAGTCGTCTTAGGTGAATGCGTAAGGGACCTTGTGGGTTCTTTCTTTCTCTGACCTGTGTCTTTTTCTGTTCTTTTTGTCTCTATTTCTTCCTTCCTCTAATTATGTATTTCTTTCCCTCTCTTTCTTGCTATATTTCTTTCCCTTTCTTACCTTCGTTTCTGTCTGTCACTATTTCTCGCTTCCTATTTCTTTTTTAAAGCGAAAGCTTCACTGGCCTAGTCGAGCCAGTTTCGCTGTGTATTTTGGCGGGGCCATGAAGCGAAAAATGTATACCCCGTGACAAGTCGCGCTCCCGCGCTACCCCTGCTGCGACCGCTATTATAGACCTATTCTATATCTGTAAACAGGGGCAGGCGCCTTCGACATACTGAGACGCTTATAGCGACGTCGCAGCGCGTAGGTTCCGCGCAGCCCAGAGCTCGCCATCGCCCTCTATGATCACGTGGTAACTGGCAGAGCAGCTGCAAAGCTGCCTCCTAGCACAGCGCGTCGGGGAGCCTCCCGCGCGAAACTTTGGGCTGGACGGAGCCTACGCGCCGCGGCGTCGCTACAAGCGCCTCAGTATGTCGGTGGTACCTACCCCTGTTTACAAACATGGAATAGGTCTATAGCAGGGGGTCTCAAACACGCGGCCCGGGGGCCACATGCGGCCCGCGACCCTATCGCTTGCGGCCCGCACACGACTGTGTTCACCCCATGTTTTTTTTTTAAATATGTTCGTGAGCTACTCAGGTATGATGGCGAAAAGCATCGTTTCCGCGAGCCACTCCATGTGGTCACTCTTTGCGGAAACATAACCGTAAAACGAAAACTATATTTCTGAATGGGCGTCCAGATTTTTGCAATTTTAGACACCGGTATCGACTTGTGGTTGGAATCCTGGAGCCAAATATCCTTCAGAAATGACTTGTATATGACATATGGAAAAGGTTCTTTTTTTCGAATGACGTTTGTGTGAATGACGAAGTACCCCCCCCTCCCTCTCCCCCCCCCCCCCCTCCCCCCCGCCGCTGCTCCTGCCTCCTTCACTGCTTCGGCCCTTGTGGGTCTCAATTGCGTGTCTGCGGCCCGCTGGCTGAGGCGAGTTTGAGACCCCTGGTCTATAGGACGAATACCGCTGCCTCACCAGCCGTGTCCACGTGACTAACCACGTGACTTGCCGCTCTCTCTGCCACGCCGGGCTTCAGTTCAGCCGTTATGCAATGGTCGTGCTATGGAAGGCGGGAGCGAGGACGCTGGCCCATCTGCGCCGAAGCGTTCTGCGTGGTCGCAGCGGCAACGGCGACAAGCTGCGTCGGGTCATCCTGCGGATGTCGTTTGGCTTGCTGATGAGTTAAAGCGCAAACGTCAGTACAAGCGTGCAAAGTGGCAGGCTGAAACGAGTGTACAACGAGAACTTCGGCCAGCTAAACGTCGGGAGGAGGAGGCAGAAAGACGACAGCGACTAGCTCTAGGTGCGGCAATGGTCACCTCGATTTCGACTGCGGCGACAGCTTCTACAACTGAGACTAAACAACGGTAGTGGGCGCACGCAGTACGGCACGTTTGACTAGCCACATCATTCGGTTGGCAAACTGTGCTTCGCCTACGAGGGTAAAGAAGCATAACCAAGTAAACAAGCTTTCTCTTGCATAACCGGGCCTTAGCCGAGCCGAGCCACATCCATTTTTTATTTCTCTCTCTATATCTTTCTATTTATTTAGTTCTCTCTCCTTCTCTGAGTCTCTCTTTTTCTTTCTCTTTCTGTGTCGATTCCCGTTCTGGCTCTCTATTCTCTCTTTCTTTCTATGCTATGCTTTACTCTCTCCCTCCTTCTCACCCTCACTTCCCTTTCCCACCCCATTGCTATACTGTACTCTACAAGGCTACGCTATGCTCAGATAGCGTGCCTGGATAGCCGAGTGGTTACGACGCTCCCCATTTGGATCATGCGTATGCGGGCTCGAATCCCCCCCTCGCCAAGAAAATTTCTTTCAAGATTTTCTTTCTCTCTCTCTCTGTGCTCGTTATTTGTACCCAGTAGAGTTATTGTATCCCATCTCAGACAAATCGGCGCACTTGTTCTAAGATAGAAGCAGACGATGAAGAAGAGTGCTAAGAGGAAGACAGCAGCTGGGGGTGCTATTCTGGACTTCCGCCATTTTCTGTCAAATTTGACGTAGGCATGACGTGTACACAATGGTGACGCAAACGCATAAACTGCTTGCGAAACGTGACGTAAAGGGGTCATGAAATACAAAGAAACGTACAATTAAGCACCACTTTGTCTCTTTAATTGAAAATGCAACCACAAGAAAACAAAACGAAAGTGAAGCGTTTAGCTTTAAAGTCTTGAATCAGACGAATATCGTCTGATTCATCGTCTGCAATTTGGCGCAGCCATAGCAACTTTTTTAGCCACTAACCGAACCAGTCAAGCCAGCGTCGACATTGCGTGCATCGTTATTGTGTGGGGTGTTTTGTTTGTTGCGGTATGGACTGAGAGCCGAACAGTGGACCGCAATGTTGGATTTTATTGCTGATCGTCCCCATAATTGGAGGGCGGCTTGCTGCCGGTGGTACGACGGGAGCTGTGACAGACGCTAACAGAGCGCCTTTACCGCCTGGGCCCCAGCAGAAGGCCGTCGCCGGTGAAGGAAAGTGGTGGCAGCGTGATCCCGAGGTGGGGAATCGCAGTGCAATCAGGTAAGCCTGCGTTTAAATTGGGTGGTCTTGACGTTTCAGCTATGCACGTGCTTATTGCAGGAGAACAGGCGGAGATGCGTTTGATTTGGCGACGCCGGCATCATTACAATTGTGCACGTCGGCTCCCTGTTGGACTGCGGCGGCCCCTTGTTCCCAAGGCGTGTGGCGTCCAAAGGCGCTGCCGATAGTGAAGAGATAAGGAGCTGCACAGCATTGCAAGTATTGATAATGCCCCTTCTGTTTCTTCTGTCTTTTTTGTTGTGGCGGCGGTTCAGTGCACAGTTTATTTGAAGTAATGTGCCAACTAGCCCTGCAGCGAGTCGTGCTATTTATGTCTACGATGCGGGAACTATGATCCTGAACTGTCGTGATCATTGCGAAGGTGTTATATGTTTGGATAAGAATGCTTACGGACCACTGCAAAATAAATTACAATTACAATCGATCAATTCAATCTGAAAGATATCGTCTTGGGGCGAATCTCAATCCACAGAAGTAATGCATCCCCGAAGGTTCTAACGATGGAAGGTACTTCTACGTTGCTTACAACACACGAATAAGAAGTGTATAATGGCCTCAGATAAAGAAAAGGGATTGTATTTTACGCAGTTGATGTTACTTTGCACTGGTAGCACTAAAAAATGTACAAACTGCATGCAAAGAAAGGTCTTTTTTGTTCATGTGCTTGTTTCAAAACTGGCTGGCACAATATTAGACGCATCCTTTGTTGTTGGCAGCAGTGAATGATGAGACAATGATGTAAACAATGAGACAACTTGACGGCTTTTTATTATTGCAAAGACGGACCATAACATTGTTCTTCAAGAGCTATAAAAAAATCATGGCGATTTCGTCAAAGCACTTGGAAAATCATTACAGAAGAAAGTAAATTGCCTCGCAGCATATTCTAAAATATTACACATTACTCTTGCATGTAAACTTTTTTAGTGCACAAGAGAAACCAGGACAGGAAAGGAATGACACAGCACTCTGTCCGCGTCACCCCTTTCTGTACTGGTTCGTTTTGTGCACTCTAAATATTTACATAGATTTCCAACAGGAGCAAGCTTGTGCTCTTGCATGTTGGAGGGGCTACTAAATGAATAGAGCTTTTGTGCAGCACCTGTGAGATTCGTACAGCCATCATATGTAATGGAAAGTCTTTCACTGGGTTCGCATAGTGAATAAAGTGCTGAAAACAACGCTTTGGAATGAAGTTCGAAGTTGCATGCACCGGTATAAAATAACGCAGGCTTTTTCCAGAGTTACTATGGCCTCAAGAAACTAGTCCTATGATGATTCGCCAGAGATGAGCATGTTTTTGCTTAACTGCCTGGTACAATTAGCATGCTCTCAACAAAAGGACACAACGAAGCTTTTGTGAGAATACAATTGCTGCAAGAACACACGTAGATGTGATAGGTATCAGATGAAACACAAGGTAAGCGGCCACCTTGCCGTGAACAAGGAAGCAGCTTTTGTCAGTGTGAAATTCCTGCTGAACACAATTACAGGTGATAGGCACAGGATCGAACACAATGCATGTGGCTACTTTGCTTGGAGAAAAAAGAAGAGCTTCTTCTGTTTCATGTTTATGCGCAGATCTCGCAGGAATATAAGCTTGTCACATGCAAGGGTGCCCAGCTGTGAACCGCTGCAGAAGGTGGTCCCGCCTACTGTTGCCGGACCGTCGCTATTGCTGTAAAAGTCCGCATCTTCTCATTCAGGATCAGTGCCAGGAATGTTGTCTGACTCGGACAGCTGCTGCCGAACACCGAGGTTGTGAAGCACCACGCAAACTGTGACGATCTTTGACGTGCAGAGTGGGCCGTAGTAGTGCTCTGTACCTCTGTACACACCGAAAGCGGGCCGTGAGGACTCCAACGCACTGTTCCACGACGCATCACAGTGATCAGTGGGTGCGGTTGACTCGGGCAGGAGGGGATCCCGCAGGATGTACTCCAGGGTTGGGGACAAGCAGCCAAGGTTGCAGAGGTTATGCACCGAGACCTGCGCAGGACAGTGTTCTGATTAGCATAATATAAATATACACTTGAATATGTACCATACCTCTCTCACTTCTTTTAAAAGGTACTGTGCCAGCGACATGTATTGCCTTTTCATTTTTCTGCAGATAGACATATTCACAAAATTGATTGTCTGGTTGGGTTAGCTAATTACAGCTTGCAAAGGCTCCAATGAAAAAAAATGGGTCTATTTCCAAATGGTTTAGAATCAGCTCAATTCCTTCGTCAGGGGGAAGGACAATGAAGATGCTGAAGTGCAACCTTTAACTTTTTTCATAGACCAGGAGGGGCGAGTGACTGTGGTGAAGAAGGTGTAGTGCTTTCATTTGTGGAACTGATTTGTGGGGGGGGGTGGCCGCAGGCGGGGAGGCAATGCACTCAAGGCTTGGTTTCCTTTTGTTTTGTTGTGGTTATGCTGTAAATATAAAGTGTCAGCAGATTTCTTTTGCAATGGTTCGGATTGTTTTTAGTTATTTTATGAACAGTGACTGAAGCACCTTTGAGTCAAGTCAGTTAATTCATTTTATTTCTGTATAGAACTAGGCTGTACTTGCTTATTTGTATTTCTTTTTTCATAGAAGCTATCCTCTATATACATATGATTTGTTTCTGTGAATGCACATTTAAGGCAGTTCAATTTCATTCATTCTTTTAATCAACATAGCCTCTGAATGTAGCATTTCATTTCTGTAGCGTGACATGTTTACTATTTATACTATTTCACCACTTTATAATAAAGGATCACACGATGTCGTCATGCTTGACTTTTCTATTGCACTAGCAGTCTTTCCCATGACCACAGAAAGACAAGTTGCAATTATACACTGAGAACGAGATGGATTATTGTGTGCTGCCTGGGCTCTCAGTGCGATTTGTTTTGTAAGATATGTGGCCGAGAGATTTTTTCAATCAAGGAAACACTGGCGCTACCAGAGAAGATATTGTACAACTGGGGTATGCTGCCAGTACTAACATATGGGGCAGAAATTCAGAGGATAAAACAAACTTGAGAAGTTGGGAACCACGCAGAAAGTAATAAAAGAACCATGACTAATGTCTTTGCTACATTAAACACCATACACGCATTCTCAAGCTTGCATACCTATCACCTACCACGGCGTCCACTGCCTAAGCACCGGCTCAAAGCAGATGCCCTCCACGCAAAGATGTCATGTACAAACTCAAGGTACCAGAGCAGTGATCCGCAACGCTGGTGAGATACCTGCAAAGTGTTGTGTGCAGTGGAAGAAAGTCGGCAACAGCAATACAGCCAGCCACACGCAGTACAACCGTAATTCAGTGGTGCAGCGAACTTATTTCTCTACATTTGATTTTGAAGCGCAGCTTCGACAGCTCTATCTCTCATTTCATATGTGGCAGTTACTGCTTGTCTGCATATCAATGTTTGTGAAATTTGGGCGCACCCAGTACGTCTGGTTTCCTTTCATGGATTACATCGCTTCAATACAAGGCATGTACCGCGATCAAGTATGAAGCACGATGAACCTTTTTTTCTGTGTGTGTCATCAAGTCACTTCTATCGAAGCTAAATAGTGACGTAAACTTTGTTTACCGCGAATACTGCGTTCTTTACTATCACTGAAGGTCGAGCCACGGAAAATGTCGTTAAAAAATGGGGCAGTGGCCAAAAGCTGTCTTTCAAGTTCCTCCGCATTCTCTACTAACGGCATGCACAACTTTAAATAAGATGAAATTTGTCCTCACCACTATGACGTTGAGGGTGTAAAAGTCGTTTCTGGAAAAGTAGGCAGCCTTGAAACCTTGAATCCATGTGGACGAAGCCTTCCTTCGCCGCGGCCGGCTCCTCCGCGCTGGCAGGGAAGGTGATCCACATAACTCCGACGCGCTCGACGATCGCTTCCCCGACAGCATTAATCGTGCGACTCGCACTGAACAGGCTCGTCGCCACGTCCTCGTCATTTGCGATCGCGCCGTGGTAAATGCCGGTGGCGATGAAGCGAAGGGCACAAAGCACTTGCAGATCAATGGTCGGGGCTGTTCTTCGTGCCCGTACGCTGCCTCTCCAGGTCCTGGCGAAGCTTCCCGCGCAGTCATCGCACCATGCTTGTCGTCAGCCGGCACCGCAGTCGAAACGATTCATCGGGCATTGCAAAAGTATCGCGCTTATCGCGGAATTACTTTCGCTCCTGCACCTCCAACTACCGCACGACGAAGGACAGCGCCATTTTCTGCCGCATATGAAGCGTTCTCTTGCGGCGAGAACCACAACATCGAACAAGTCAAATGAAGTAACAAGCTTTTATTTTTACAAGCAAACTTTACATACACTACTTTGTGATAATATTAACCGAAACATGTTAGCAAAGTAATTTACAGAATGACCTCTACTCATACGTATGGGAGGCGACACATCGAACGAGCAACCGCAAGCAACTCAATTTACAACAATATGGCGGCCAATTTGGGGCACTTCGTCGTTCTCACATTTTAAGCAGCAAATTTGGCGGGATGCAACGTCACGCAACGTCACGCAACGTCATTTTGACGCGACAAAGAGTGAGGCCCTGTGACGCAACGACCACCATGAGTTCAATGTCCAATCATGTTACAGACATGACGGTTCATCGTCAAGCGAGCAGTAGTTTCGACAAACCGCAACTTCATCGTACGCACAGCTTAGTACCACATTTCGGTTTCGATATTCAGTCCAAACCTTTCTTTATACATGGCAGAGCACGGTGAACGGCTACTTCGGAAAAAAAATAACTTTTTTTTCTCACGTTACGTCATCGCGAATTCCTGTGTCGTAACGCTATTACAGCGCCACAAGACGAGCGACCTCGCGTGACCAATCAAATCAGGCTAATGGCGGAATTTGACAACATGGCGGAATTTGACAATGTCCAGAATAGCACCCCCCGGACGCACGTATTCATAGCTTTCCGGTGACCTTGTACGGCCTGAAAAAAAAAAAAGCTTAACAGGTCCGCTGTTAAAAATATTGTTGCCA
>JALIZH010028744.1:0-22758 GCA_030522465.1 Rhipicephalus appendiculatus | reverse complement strand
CGAAATCCATCGCCATATATACGGAGTGGCCAGTGAACGGTTGTGCAGCGCGAGCAGTCGGTTTTTTTCAACCAAGAAACTCGCTAGCAGACGCTGCCTGCGTCGGTGTCGCGAGGCGAGAGAGGGGGGGAGCGTAGGAGAGGAGAGAGAGAGGAAGGGACGCGCATGCGCAGTGGGAGGTGGATGCCGCGGGCAGGGATGCCTAGAGGAGAGAGGGGAGAGCGTAGGAGGGGAGAGAGGAGGGGAGGCGCATGCGCAATGAGGGTGTGGTTGCCGCGGGGAGGAATGCCTAGAGGAGATAGAGGGGGAAAGGAGGTTTTTTCATTTATTTTTAAATGCGAAGCATTTCTCAGCGAACTTCGGCGACTTTGAGCGTATCTATCTATCTAGCTATCTATCTAGCCGCCTACGACTTTGTGTTCTCGTGGCCGTACCGTTAGTGGGATTTATACCAAATTTGGTATGGCATAACATGACTGTATGATGAACATAAATTGCTAGTCATATTATCAAAATCTTGACTAACTTGTCATGAAAATTATGATTTACATGCCACGCTCATGGCGCGCTCGCGGCCGTTTCGCTAGCTTTATATACACCAAATTTGGTATGCAGTGACGTGATTGTATGACGAGTATAAATGAGAAGTGGTAATATGGAAATCATGATATGTCATGTGCGACATCACTTGCATTCCAGGCTCATGGCGCGCTCGCGGCCGTTTCGTTAGCTTGATATACATCAAATTTGGCACTGAGTGACATGACTGTATAACTAACATAAGTGGCAGGTGGTAACATGAAAATCTTGGCATGCATGTCATCTACAACGCCATTTACATGCCACGCTCATGGTGTGCTAGCGTCCAGTTCCCCTAGCTTGATATACACCAAAATTGGTATTGCGCGACGTGACTGTATGACGAACATAAATGACAGGTCCTAACATGTAAAACATGACATGCAAATTATGTAATGCATGATTTACTCCGTCCTGGCTGCTTCGCATTACATCGATTCCCACAGTGCGTGAGATCTGCCGACTTTTTTGAAAGGGTTTGCGCATGCGCAGTAAGGGAGGCCACGCCGCACACCGGATTAAGCTCTGCCATATCATGCTTCACATCTAATTAAGAAGTTTGCAAGTATAATGTGGTAGCAGAAAGCACAGGACCCGGTTGATTGGCGGCACATGGTAGCGGCATTTGCCCTGCAGTGGCTGTAGTCAGGCAGATGATATACAGGGTGCCCCAGCTATCTTTAGCCATAGTTTAAAAATATGCCGACACACAAAATGACGACGCGACCAAATGCATGTGGCTGACCGTTGCCTGGAGTGAGTCAGACTATTTTTTGTGTTGTGATTAATTGCATAATTAGGCTGCTTTAATTAACTAACTTTTGAAGCAACAAGGATGGGCCAAAAGTTCCAATGCGAAACTTGTAGATTGGTTTACAAAACGTCCGATTAGACAGTTTGGAACTTTGTATCTGTTGATTATCAGTGTTTTTATGCTAACTAGAAAATGCCCGCGAAATTCAAAAGAATACCACGTGACAAGCCCGCTCGCGCGCCAGTGCGCACGATGATTCCAATGCTCCCTAACGTTCCGCATGCAAACGATAAGCTTCCCTTGCACCGATTTATGACAGCGATAAGCAGACACAACGGTTATCGCTTTTGCGGCCGATAGAAAAAGTGTTGATCGCACAGCCACCACCATTGTCGCGGCCTTGTTGAGACAGCACAATCGGGCAAATGCTATGGCGGTTTGCATGCGGAACGTTAGGGAGCACTGGAATCATCGTGCGCACTGGCGCGCGAGCGGGCTTGTCACGGGGTATTTTTTTGTATTTCGCGGGCATTTCCTTGTTAGCATAAAAACACTGATGATTAACAGCTACAGAGTTCGAAACTGCCTAATTGGACGTTTTGTAAACCGATCTACAACTTTCTCATTGGAATTTCTTGCCCATCTTTATTGCTTCAAAAAGTTAGTTAAAGCAGCCTAATTAAGCAATTAATCACAACACAAAAAATTGTCTGACTCACTCCAGGCAACAGTCAGCAACATGCACTTGGTCGCGTCGTCATTCCGTGTGTCGGCATATTTTTAAACTCTGGCTAAAGATAGGCGGGGCACCCCTGTATATATCCAGTGCGGGGAATTTCAGTGGCTCGAACTCGCTCGGCCGTTACTGGGGCCGCCGCGGGAGGTCGTGACTTGCCCACACATGCGCGCGCGATCGCACTAAAAAGCCACGTATTCGAAGAAAAAAAAAAAGGTGCTCAAGGTCACGAGGCGTGCGTGACGTAATTTCTTTCCCCCGTGCCAACCCTCCCTGCTTAGCTTCCAGCGCTTTCGTCGGGACGAGAGATGAGAAGAATGCAATTGGAGCGTGCGACAAATCTTTGTAACTCTGCTCGTACTGGAGGGATTGTAAAAATTTTTTCGGCGGTGAATTGGTGAGGCAATAAGCTCCTTTAGTGAATCCATTCCCTGGCTACCTGGAAAAGCGTTGCAGGGCCCCTTTAAGAGTGTCCTATCCACTGTTTTGAATATATTCCCATATTCACAAGTGATGTGAACTAACAAATAATGCCCATTCGTTCCTTCTCCGCATCCACACACATGCACATTCGATACATACACAGTGAGTTCATGTTTTAATAAAGCGCGAAAAAAAACCACGACAGACGGGTACGAAGGAGACAGGACGACACGCTGTCTCCTTCGTACCTGTCTCGCCAAACTGTCCCTGCTAATTCAATACACATTGAGCTCTAAATGGCACGAACTACGGTTTAACGAATATGTCAGAATAACAAACTTTTTGGAAAATCCCCGGCGGTTTTCTCGTGCATTCCATTAAAAAATCTTTGAGTTAAAAGAGCTTATGAATAGCGAATATTTCAGTCGAACGAACTTTATCTGCGGACTCGGGCTCATTTTTGAGATCACTTCAGTGAAGTTTCACGCTCTTCAGTACTGGCTTAGCCGACGCGTGCCGCCCCAAATCACCCATACATCGGCGGTGGAGCAACATCGCTTGTGCCTGCAGCGCCGCCAAGGCCAAGCGGCCGGGCGTGAGACGAAAACGAGCCACGTGCGCTTCATTACCTGCGCAGAGCTGTCAGATTTCGAAATTTTTTAACCGAAAGAAAAGTGCTAGGAAGGAGTTGTAAATGCTGAGGGAGGTTCAAATCCCGTGTATTTAGCCGAGGCTGTAGAATAAGTGAGAAAGTGGCCAGACTTCGTGTCACAGCAACAAGTTCCCAGAGGCAGTGCACAGGAACGTAGGCTCTCTGGACAGCTTTCTCTTCTTACTCTTTAAAGCACTAGTACAAATGAAAATTGCATAATTATTTTCAACATAACTTGCACTTCACACGCTTGACTTGATTTCTGCTGTGCCCAAGCTATTTGCTCATTCGGATGCCCTTGTCTACGCCATTAAATCATTGTGCGCGTGGGTGTTTCACGCTTCGGTCAACATTAAGACACAACCGAAAGTGGCGCGAGCGTGTGTGGCACCTAACTATGCACTCCACATTAAGCGTAAGATACTTCAACCTGTTGTTAACGCGCGTTTAGCTCAACCATGAAAATCGGGACTCACCCCGCACTGTTCATCGAGGGGGGCATATCCTTGGTTTACTTCCAGATCTCTCACCATAGCTTCGAGAGAAGCGATTGAGTCGTTGCCGCTGGAGTTCGGAGGCTTTAAATTGGCTTCTCCGTAATGGGGCATGGGTACGGGTTCTGAAAATAAGATAACATGTTGATTTCCGTTGCGCAGCTCGCCACCAGCACTTGTGGTGATGCTATTTAACATTTAATCGCCAGTGAGCTATGTAGGGCGTGAAAGAGTGCGAGGCAGGTGACTGACGAATAACCGATGAACCGATAAAATCAATAATATAAGGCTTCTGTTGTTTTCGCAAGCAAACTCCACGTAGTGGTGGAACTATGACACTGTTGCGACCATAGGTCGGCGAACCAAGACTTAACACGGATGCTGCATTGCAAAGCAGACTCAGAAGGACAGTTATGAGAGGTAAAGCCCACTGTTTGCAGAGACGTAATCCACGGGTAGTTCCTGTTGGCTAAACATACTTTTCGTTTGTAGTTGCTCTGAAAAAAAATGCCAAAAAAGGAGGGCACGTACCATAGGAGGAGACTGGCTGACCGACTTGGTGATACTCCACATTCCGTTGGAAGTTCGAAGTGGCCCCAGAAGACCTACAGGTACAAGACGTTTAGGTCTCGTGATGTGCACAGACAGTATATATATATATATATATATATATATATATACGGAGCATGACGGCGACGCAAACGCCGACGCCGGCGGCGAAAAGCAGCCGAAAGTGTCCATATAATTGCTATCGCAATAAAAAAAAGCACGTGGATCACGAATTTCATGTGCCACTTCGCTCTGTGAAGGGAAATGACGACCGATGCCATGTAACACACGACACAGGTGTAACAAAGAAATTTTATGAATGCTACAAACACATTTTACTATCGATGTTTCTGTTGAACAAGCGCGCTAGCGTTTCTGTTGAACCGCGGAAACAAGCGGGACGACTGGAAGGAAGACGAAGAAGGCGCCTTACCAACGCTCTCTCCGACCGGGGGGGGAAGAGCGTTGCCTCGAAAACCCTCCTTTCCAACTTGGCTCTAGCTCTCAGCGAGAGGCGATGTGCGTTTGGTGTAGTTGTTGGCTCTTTCACCCTCACTGTTTAGGGCAAAGCTCTCGCGCACGCATGCCATAAAATCTCGGATTCTAGCCATACACATCTTCGCTGTAGTCCTGAAAGGCTGCAACTGTTGGTAATGTGCGTTACGACGTATCTCTGGAATACAGATAACGCCAAGCGCAGTGATTAACTACAGTGGAAGCAATAGTTCTCGCGACACTCGAATTCTGCCGCGCTTATTAGTAAACACTCATATTCGCGGTGGCTCTAAAGACACTGCCTATGGCAAATATGCGTTCACACACCCAGCATTTCCTTGCCGTCTCAGTGGAAAGCGCTTACCTGGCGTTGTTCCCTGAAATCCTTGGTCCTTGCACCAGGCTCTCCTGACTGGCACTTGGCAGTGTGAGAAAGGCGCCGGTGTTGTCCGTCGCAATCGAGAAATGGCTGCTTCCGCATTTTAACTGATCTACGTTTCCTGAAAACAGAAAAGTTGTTCAGGCACACTGTGACAACACATTTGCGAGACAAAACTCCCTTTTCTAAGAAAGAGTGCGAAGCAGATATTTAGACTATGACACCTACCTGGGGTAGTTGTCTAGAACTCATGCAGGTTTGCTCACACCTATCTGGAAGTCTCAGTTGAATAGCTTAATGGAAAGCCAACACCCGCGCCGCCGTCTGATGATCTTGTTTGTTTATTTCTTCACACAAATGACTTATCGATGTCATAAAGAAGAACTATATATGATGTGGAGCTCTTCCAATATAGCATTCTTTATCTTTTGAGCCTAGAGTAAAGATTTCAAAACGTCTTTTTTTTTTTTACACACTTTCATCTCTTTCATGAAAGTTTGGCTTCGTGGCATTCATAGACCAACACGCCCTAGTCCACCACAAAAAAACGATTAGCACGTGCGACCGATGAACGAAGCAAGAAAACCGCGACTTCCTTTCAAAACATGATGAATAGGATTGGATGCAGTCGGCTGGTGTTCTTAGCTTTGAAACTACAATTGTACTTCCGCGGGCTAGTGGCGTGTTCGCTATCAGGAATGCGTCGTTTTCCAAGTTCAACCCATCCGTCGTCATTTACTAATCTTTTTCTGTTGCAGCTGCATTTTTTTTTCATGCTGCAGAATGCTTCGTTCGTATTGAAGTTTAGTGAGAGGAACAACGATGGTTTTTATTAAAGGCTTTTCATTCTCGGCTATCATACGAACCATTGCAACGCTGCAGCTTTCTGACCGCTGCAGCGGTAGTGTTTTGTAGCGGTCATACGAAAATACATTGCATCATGTACTCCCTCTATGTATTGGAGAAAATATTGCTTGGCTGATTTACTTGTCACCGTGTTCTTCGCAGATAAATCTAGGGCTTACAAAAGAGAAATGGGAGGGGGGACGGGCAAAGAGTAAATACCTTAAGGCACGATTTCACACTAAACGAACAAGTTGAAAATTATTGCGAGTTGCACCTGCGAAATCGGCTATTATGTGCGAGCACGCTGAAGTGGAACAAAACACATTGTCTTTGACCACACGACATTTTCATTGTGTGTATAACCATCGTGAACAAGTCGCGGCCTCCCGTGGCAGCCCCAGCGACGACCGATCGCGCCATCCTCAAATCAGCCAATGGCTGATACGATGTCTGTGACGAGTGATTTTTGAGCTTGTAGCGTCATTTGTCGAGGGAAGAGAAATCAATTTTTAGCTGACTTTGAGAATTTATTGTGAATTCCAGGCCACGTGCTGCGCTATAATATTTGGCTGACATGTATTCGGGAGCCTCGACTACCGATCGGCAGCGTTTTCTGAACACGCTCAAGTGAAATCGAAAAAGTGAAACCTGCGAAATCGACTAGTATTTGTGAGCACGCCGTAGTGAGATCAACCGGATTACCTTTGACCACCCAGGATTTTCATTGCGTGCAGAACTATCGTGAACATTGAATCCGTCGCGGTTCACTTGGTATCGAGACCTCCAGACGCACGCTTCGTCTTTGCATTACTCACGCGTAGCCACAACGTAACTCTGCGTTACTTTTACAGCCTAAATTCTTAAGAGTAATCAAATTATCGTTTACAGCGTTCATCCGTGATCTTGCGCCCTAGGCACTGGCTTGTTATTTGTGGAAGATTAAGCTGTGAGCGCATTAATCGAGCGCGATCAGGTCTCTGCTCCACATACCTGATGTGGTAGATGTGGCGATCGTGTTCTGAGCCGTGTTGAATCGGACACCGTTGGTACCAAGAAATCTGCAGGGAAGCAAACGTATACATCTTATGTGGCCTTCTACAAGTCATGCCTTAGAAAGAACAAGTTTGCTGCATCAAAGTTGAGTCATCTTTTGTTTCTATTGCGATAGCATTTATATGGACACTCTCGGCTCGTTTTTGCCGTTGGCGTCGCCGTTGCCGTCATGTCCCGTATACGTATATATATATTTCCAATAGCCACAAAGAAAAATAATTCAGAAAAATGTTTCTGACGCACGGCATTGAACGAGGGACCTCTCGCTCCGCAGAGTGCGGCGCCAACCGCTGAGCCACGAAAGCGCACGTCCTTCAACGTTCAAATGGCGAGCTATTTATATACGCTGATCACGCCAATCTCGGCGGAAATATCAGCGTGTTTTCAGTATTACCAGCGAGATAGCGCAAAGGGGCGCGCTCGACGCCCCGCTCGTCGCGACGCGCGCGCTCATGCGCTCATCTCCCACGCGTACTTTGCCACGTGGGGGGGTAGGCACCCGTGCGGCTCGTGCGCGTGCGCTCGTCCGCGCTTATCTCGCGGTGGGGGGAGAATTGTACGTGTTGGGCTTTCGCCGGAACGATTGCGTTGTATTTACGTTTACATTGTATTGCGTTGTGTCCTGCATCAAAGCTGAGTCATCTTTTATCTTTTTTTTTCAACTCCAATGTGTGGGGTTACACAGCCAACATATTGCTTGCTGATTAGCGTATATTAAGATGTCGGGCAAGCATAAGTAGGATACAACGGCAGCAGAAAGATGGCTAAGTGGCGTGCAATTCTCGAGGCCATTCCGACATAAAAGATCGGTACAAAACCTGGAAATCCTGATACGTAGGCCGACCCCAGAGACAGTAGAATATCGGGCTGAACCTTATGTAGGGAAGTAATATACCTTGGTTACTTGATTCATGTTGCTCGTTTTTATTTTTTTCTCTGAAAACTGAAGGTTCTACTGAAGATTCGTCTTCGTTTAATGTGGCAAAGGCAATCAACACGGTACAACTTTGTAGAGCAATGTGATTTCTGCGTCTCCCCATATTTATTATAGAAGTTCGGAACCTCAAGGCTGTACTCACATTGCCAGTTATACTATATTAATATACTGCGATTAGAATAACAAGAACTTCCATTCGAGCGAATGCCTGTATCTGTAAACTAGCGAGGCCGCTCAGCGTGACCTCAGAGTTTCTACATTGAAAAAGTCGACACAAGGCAGAAGTTCAGGGGCAGAATGCTGCTTTAAGAGGTGAAGGACCCTTGAACAGGGGTTGTCGCTGGAGCCAACAATTTCCACGCGTGTGCTTGGCTTCGTTGTAACTGCCAGGACGAAGGCAAGTCCAGTCGTCGACACGTTCCTGTCCAGCCATACCACATGTTTAAGAATTATTCATCTCTTCAAAGAAAAGGAGTATTCGACAGTAGGGCTTACCTCGGGTCGTATGCCGGCAAAGTTTCCTCGGTGGCAGTGTGTGATGCACTGTGGATTGGATGATAGCTGCCACTGAAGTACGGTGCCACTGAGCAACTGCTATTTCCGTTTATGGTCGGGTTTGCAGCCACTGAAAAAGTAGCCACTGGAGTGGGCAGCAGGAAACTTATTTGCGGCCTTAATGATTACGTCTTCGTAACACTACATGTGGTTTGAGTCGAAGTCTTTATGGAAGTGCTCAGGCCTTACACATACGTTGAACGTGTATTAGCTGAAAGGGCACGGTGCTCGCCAGTGGCGTAGCCAGGGGGTGGCACAGGGCACGTGCCCCCCCCCCCCCCCCCGAAATTTTTTTTGCCATGGCATACAGAGCGAAAAATGTCCATTTCAAGGAGGTGCCCCTCCTGAAATCAAGGCGGTGCCCCCCCCCCCCCCGAAAAAAATTTCGGGCTACGCCCCTGGTCCTCGCAAAGAGGATGTGGTGGTTTCCACCCAGACGCGAGTGACACGTACCTGTACTCAATAACATTTCATTGGGCGTGTCACGGGGGCTTCATTGGATGAACACCCGTTGGACCTTGTAAAATACGCTGCCCGAAATTTGCCATTACGTGATGTTCGTTGACAGCGATAATTTCAACCGCACGGTTGGGAATGATGCGCAGCTGCTGAAAGTGCGAGGTCTAGCTCTGAACATCCTGATAGAAACTCCGAAAGAAAACGTGATCCACTATCTACAGACATTCGGATATCGTTCAGTTACATTCCCTGGCGATGAATGTACTTACAACAGTGCGCAAATGCGCTGTGAAAAGTCAGCTTCAGGCAATTTAAACAAAAGGAGTCGCCTCGCTTTCACTACTGATGCAACACAGTGTCCATCGCATGGTTTGCCTATTCCGCAAGGCAACAACACCTACTCTTACAGCTCCCGATACCGCAAGAATTTTTTTTTATTTTTATTTATTTCAATATACTGCAGACCTTCTCGGTCCAAGCAGGAGTGGTAGTACATAAAATGGTTACAATTCTGTCGAAAGTGACGAACACATTTAAAAAAAAGCATGTTAACAACAGTTTCAAAGATACAGCGTTTAGATCACATGCGAGCATAATACAAAATGTAATACACTAATTTGAACAAAAAATATCGCTGATTTCCTGAGCAAAAGATTCTACCGTTTCACAGTTCACCGCAGATGATGGTAGACCATTCCAGTATGATATTGATGATGGAAAAACGGAGTTTTTATGAATGTCGTTGTGACTTTTAGGCAGACGTATTGTCTTGTTGTGGTTAGTTCTTGAGGAGTGTCTGAGGGGTTCAAGGAGATGTTCTGTTCTGGATATTTTATAATGCTCATGATACAAATGATACAAAAATTTGAGTTTAGAAATTATTCTGCGTTGATCAAGACAACACAGTTCGGCTTTTTTACGCAGAGCTGTAACACTGGTATGCCTTGAATAACTTGAAAACACAAATCGGACTGCTAAATTTTGGACTCGCTCAATTTTTTTTATGAGAAATTTGTGATGGGGACTCCAAATTATGTCGGCATATTCTAGTGCCGGTCTAATGAGTGTCTTATACGCGGTTAGTTTAACCTCAGGAGGCACATTCCTTAGTCTTCTCTTGACAAACGGCCTCTGAATTGCTGCATCGAAAAGGAGCGTCCAACAGGTGGGCTCACCTCGCTTCACATGAAAGCTCGGATTCCTCGATTCTTATTGCATCAGAATGCAATAAGTTTGGTAAAATTCTCCATCTACATACCGTTAGAGGGAGCTGCTCCATCGGAACGAAGGCGTCGTACAGACCATGAGGCAGCTTCAGACCTGCAGGCACAAAAGACTCGAAGGTCTCAACCTGCGTCCTTGCAGCAATGAGGGAAAACTGTTTCGCGGCAAGGTGAATTGGTGAATGCGATAGGAATAAATTCGCGTATTACATGAAGGAAGCCTAGGCGCTCGTTTAGCATGCAGAATAGTGGCGTAAGGGAACGTAGCCGCTGCAGCAAGCGAAGCGATTATAGTGCTTCCTTTGGCTTCAACGCGAATTTTCTGAAAACAGCACAACACGTAAAAACATATGAGACGTCTGCTGATCCACTCTAAAGATACTGCGCGTGACCACGCCGGGCCGTCGAGTTACGCATGCGCGGCCTTATCCACGTCCCTCCGCCCCTTTCTCCGGCCCCGCTCCGTACGCCTACCGCGTGACGGATAGGACCAGCGCGTGTCATCTCTGCCTGAACCGCGACTGTCACATCCTCATACGCTTTAACTCGCACATGGAAAAATCCGTAAAACAGGGGTTGTGTGCTCGAGCCGATGTTTCGACAAGTGAACTATAGTCTTCTTCACGGCTTGAACTCGAAGAAGACAAGTCCAATTGTCCAAACGTCGGCTCGAGCACACAAACCGTTTTACGGATTTTCTCACCGCAAGCGGCGATCTTCCACTTCCTGCCTTTCTTTGGATTAACTCCCACATTTACCATACGCCATTCTGCGTGATATTATCGATTACAGTTCACACGAAACATAACGGCGGCACCGACAGCAAAAATGTGTCGGGAAGATTACTTTAAAACAAGTTTTGTTCGGCACGGACACTACATCAGATGCAGCAGCTATTGTTTGCAATTAGTTTTTCGCATATTGCTAACAAATTGCGGCGAAACAGGGCCGTTGCTGCTTAACTATGCACTATAATTCCTGCCATTGGGCGCAAGCAGATTTCCAGCGTTCGAAACAAAATCCGGCGTTTTAGAGGCGAATAAATGCACAAGCTCATCATAGGGACGGAGAAGGGCTCTTTGTTTAAGCGCTTGAATTGATCTGCGCGTGCGTGCTTCAATTTCCGATCCGCTTCAACAGGGTGGGTGCCAACTAACTCCTTACTAACAACTGTACGTAGCTGTTTTAACACCTAAGGACGTTTAATTCAGCAAAAAGCATTTTGTTTCTTTCTGCATCATTTCTTTACCCGTTTCCCCATGCAGGGTAATGATCTAGATATTTATGGTCTGGTCAAATACCCTGCCCTCCGCATATTTTTTTTTCACACATTCCCCCCACCCCCCACTCCTCTCCCCAGTGTAGGGTAGCATACCGGTCCTACTAGACTGGTTAACATCCCTGCCTTTCCTTTCCCTCCTTTCCTTCCTCCCTTCACACATTCCTATGTCAGTTTGAATGTTAAAACCGCCAGCACCATTCAGTGCGGCCTCTGAATTGCTGCATCGAAAAGGAGCGTCCAACAGGTGGGCTCACCTCGCTTCACATGAAAGCTCGGATTCCTCGATGCCCGCAAGGTTTTTATGGAAGATTGAGTAATAGTCGTCGCTGTAGGACGACGGGACTGGCAGACTGCTGCTTGCGGTTATGGTCGCTTGTGCATCCACTGAAAGAAAAGCGTTGGTTGGACACTGCATTAGGCGTCAGGAAGTAGACTTGCGTCTTCATAATCCTCGATTGGGTGTGTGATGAATGTTTTTTCAGAGCTGAGCTCTCTAAACTCATTGTTGCGCCGGGTATTGCGAACTGAAATTATCATCACCATGAACCAGTACACGCTCCCTTCGCGCTCTTTAACTTATGCTTCGCTCCCACAAAATGTGCGCCGATTTGAACGGTGTGAAAATCATTAACTAGGGTAGGCGAGTGTGTTACCTGAATAAAAATCACTTACCATCACGTAGGTAACAACTGGTCACGAGTCTAAAACATACATAACACGAACAGAACTGGGAAGACGCCATCGCAAGTACTGCCCTCGATATCCAGTCAACGGCCGTCCAGAGGGCCCGTGAAAGAGCGGAGAGGCATGGCCTCCCGATTCCAACATGGGAGCAGCCAGCGGCGAGCCGAGGGCCCCAGCGGGTCCTTGCCGGCTAGTCCCTCAGGACTTCAATAAAGTTCTTTGTCTGTCTGTCACATAACATTTACTCAGGTGACTAAAATCACTCAAGATCATTACGTAACAACTAGTCACGTGTCCGTAATCGATGTATCATTACGTAACAACTAGTCACGTGTCTGTAATCGATGTATCATTACGTAACAACTAGTCACGTGACAAATAACGTAACATCACGTGACAACTTTTCTCGTGGTTAAAATGTAACAGCTAGTCCCGTGAGTGAGTGAGTGAGTGAGTGAGTGAGTGAGTGAGTGAGTGAGTGAGTGAGTGAGTGAGTGAGTGAGTGAGTGAGTGAGTGAGTGAGTGAGTGAGTGAGTGAGTACAACTTTATTAAAGGTCCAGTGCAGACGCTAAGGTTGCCCCGCGCCACCCGGCTACTCCCACGTGGGGACCGGCAGGTCTAGCCTAACGGCCCTGTCGCGGGCGCACTGGACGGCCAGGATTTGGTCCTGAAGGTTCGGGCTGCGCAGAAGCGCATCCCACTCGGTCGTGGTGTAAGTCGGGCCGAGCCACCCGCACTCCCAAAGCATGTGTGCTAATGTAGCGTTCTGCCCGCAAGCGGTACAGGCGGCGTTGGGGAATTTGTGTGGATAAATTTCATTTAGGTATGCTAACGACGGGTACGAATTGGTTTGAAGTAAGCGCAACGAGACTGACTGTGCTCTATTGAGTTTTGAATGTGGAATCGGGAAAGCCCGCCTCGCCATGTAGTAATATTTGGTAATCTCATTGTGTGTGGTTGGAGTGTCTTTATGTCCCGCGTCGTCGGCGCTGGAGCCTTCGCCCATGTCGACAGCAGCGCGGTCGGTGAGCGCGCGCTGCTGTGTGGGCCGACTCTTTCGGGTTCAGGGCACGGTGTAAGAAGTAGCTACCTCTTACACCGTGGTTCAGGGCAACGCCCTTTACTGAGCGGATATGCGCGGGAAACCAATATATGGTGTGAGGGACAATCCCATCGCTGGTGGAGCTGTTCAATATCCTGGCGGCCTGTGTTGATATGCGGCCCTTTTGGAAGGCTCTGACTGCGGCTTTTGAGTCGCTGTACACCTCTTCACACCGACCGTTTAGCAGAGCGAGTGCGATGGCCGCTTGTTCGGCCACCTGCGGGTTCGTAGTGCGTACCGTGGCGCAGTTCGTAGTCGAGCCGGTCTGGTCCACGACCACCACTGCGAACTTCTTGCCGTCTCGATATGCTGCAGCGTCGACGAAAGTGGCATTTGTGCCACCCTTTCCCAGTTGCTTCAATAGAGCCGTCGCCCTCGCCCGATGACGTCCCTGGTTGTGTACAGGGTGAGTGTTGCGGGGAATTGGGGCAACAGTGACGTTTTCCTGTACGTACTTCGATATACGCACGCTATTAGTTTCCACCTGCATAGGGTTCAAACCCAGGTCGTCAAGTATGCGCCGACTGGCCGTCGTGGTGGACAATCTAGCCAGCTGCGATCGTTGCTGCGCTTCCGCTATCTCGGCAGCAGAGTTGTGCACACCGAGCGCGAGTAGGTTCTCGGTGTGTGTGCGTACGGGAAGCCCCAATGCTCTCTTGACGATCTTCCTGATAATAACATCGAGCTTGTCCCACTCCGACCTAAACCAGTTGTGCATGGCAACGGTGTAGGTAAAGTGGCAGAGCACAAACGCATTGATGAGCCTTAACAAATTGTCCTCCTTGAGGCCTCTGTGTCTCCCGGAAATCCTTTTGACGAGTCGAAAAGCGTTATCAGTCTTGGTGACGATCTTCCTCAGAGCAGTGCCGTTGCCGCCCTTCGCTTCAATAAACATGCCGAGGATCCTGATGCTGTCTACCCTCGGGATTTCCTCCCCGTCGCTGGTGTAAATGTGTATGTCACTTTCTTCGACAGGTTTCCATCCCTTGGGTCGGCCGCCCCGTTCCTTTCTGTAGAGCAGGAGCTCCGACTTGGCGGGGGAGCATCTGAGTCCCGTCGGGCGCAGGTACGATTCCACCTCGACGACTGCTTCCTGAATGACATCCTGCACCCGGCCTTCGCTGCCCCCGACGCACCAGATCGTGATGTCGTCGGCGTAGATGGTAGGCTTGATGCCGTCCACGCCAGCCAGTCTTTTGGACAGTCCAATCATGCAGAGATTGAACAGCACATTCCCGCCAGAAACCATGTAACAGCTATAGTCACGTGACGACAATCTCGTATCACGTAACAGTAGTCACGCGGCTGAAAATCACGTGACATCACGTAACTATTCACATGACTAAAATAACGTGACATCACGTGACTAGTTAAGCGACGTGTTCCCGCCAAAAACATGTGACACGTGTGTAGTGTGTAGAAACGACGGAAACCGGTGAAGAATAGCCAAGTCTAGCCATACTACTAGTGAAAAACTTAGCATCTGTAGCAAAAGCTTCGCCTTACTGGTAAAACTTCGGTAGGTCGAATACTATTTCGGCTGTTGGTACCAGCCTTGCGCCACAGGCATAGGTCGGCACTTTAAGGGAGTACTCACTCAAACTCACTCACCACAATTTTTTCAGCCTTCGCACTCACTCACGTTCACACTCACGTCCACTCCCACTCATGAGTACTCACTCACGTTCACACTCACCTCCACTCACACTCATGAGTACTCACTCACGTTCACGTCCACTCACACTCATGAGTATTCACTCATACTCAACTCACCACGTTCAAATGAGTGTGAGTGAGTGTGAGTTGAGTGCACTCATGAGTGAGTGTGCCGAACTATGGCCACAGGTGCAAGCTGGGCATTCTTTTGTGGAATCGCTGAGAGGTTACATATTTTGAAAGTTAGATTTGCTGAGAAAACAAGGTCTGACAAAATTCTCGGGCGATTCGCGTCCTGTTCCGAGTGGCATCTGTCCTTAGTAGAAATTTCTTGGGGTAGTTCCACGGGGCCTCAAGTTTTAAAGACAGCTCCCCGACCCTGTCAATTATACTACGCATTATTAGGACAACTATCTATTGTTAGTTGACAGGGGTGATTTCATACGCACGATTGCGATTCCTAGTCGTGAACATTCCTTTCTAATTTCCAAAAGACAACGTGGTCCAATTTCAAGTCATTTACCAGCTTCCTGACACTTATGTCGGATATATTTAACCCTTTTAGTAAAATTTATAGTAAATTTCACCTTGTGTAATACAAACTCCAAAAGAATGCTTTCATTTCGTTGCTGTTGGTGTTGTTACTGGTTCAACTCAGGGATGGCGCGTTCCGTAACGCAAGATATCCCTGTACCGCGATTCCTTCCGCTGCCAAGAAAGTTATGAAGTTGGCCAAAGCCTTCGCACACATACCGTAGGAAGCTGTGCCGTCGGCAGGGTGGCTTTCTGAATTCGACGCGTAAACTGGAAACCTGCAGACATAGAAGGGCATAGAACTCATGCTCCGTGCGTACAGAAATATTGCAGGGGTTACTATAATTTCATTCGATAACGGTTTGTTTGTTTGCTAGCCATTTCTTGCGCACACTGTAACACAGGCGGCGTTGAAACAAACATGCGCGGCAGTGGCTATTACGGCATTAGATTGTTTTTTAAGAGCAGTCATGGAGACGCTCAATCGTACATCGCTCGCTTCCATAGTATGAAGTGCAACGCGGCGCTAGTAATAACGCCGGCCGTCGGCGCTCAACAAAATTATCGCGCTGGGTCATTCCAAGACATGTATTCAGTGCTCTCGAAACGAGGAAAGTACTTGGCTGCCGAAATAATCATGGGCAAAGAAAAAGCTCGGTATAGTTTAAAGACGTTATCTTTTTCTCAAAAAGTCATAATTGCCACTTATGCATTTGCTTAAGAGGAATGGAATGCAAAAGCCATCTTTTTCTCCACAGTTCATCGCAATGACGTTTACCTCATGACAGACTGGCCGTGCGACATTGTTTGAAATAAATGTTTATTGGATTAAGACTTACCTCGAATTCTGCTGAGTTACCGAACTACTTCCATACTGAACCGCTGTTTCACCGTTTCTAACTGACGACACTGCTGGAGTGTTCGTTAGCCGTAGTGGCAGACACTGACTGGAAAGTACAAGAACGCGCGATCTTACACAAATAAGCCTTTTACAACCCGTTACACAAATAAGCAGAACCAGGAACTCCACAGGGAGATACAGTATTCGTTTAGCTGCTTGTTTCCCTGCTTCTGCTGATTGTCTTATGTTTGCTCTATTCTCTTCTAACAGTTTTCCGACCACCTTGCGCAAGCTTCTTTTTTAGTGAAATGCAATAACGCATCAGCAGAATACCTAGACAAACCCCGAGACAGTGCAATAGCGGGCCGAACCTTTTATATGGGAGCAATGCTACTGATTTCTCCTAATTTATGTTGTTTTCATTTCTTTTCTCTAGAATATACGGGTTCTAAATTGAAGGTTACGTTTTGGTTAAATGGGACTAAGGTATTAAATACAGTCAAATTTTTCTTTGTGAAATGATTTGTCTGTCTCCCAGTATTTAGAGACGAATTAACAACGTCTAGGTAGCACCCATGTTATCATTAATAATACATTAATATTCAGTGAAAGCTCGGTAATTCAGATTTCATGGCACTTGGAAAAAATGTCCGAATTTCCTGACTGCCAAATTTTTTAAGGTATCAAGAAAATAAAAAAAAACATATCTTTTATGCCATTACACTTTCAATTTGTTGATGAATATGCTAAATCTGTACTTATTTTGCATGAGAGCAGTGCAGAAAACTCAATATTTCTCATTCTGAGACTTCACAATGCGCCCACGGCGCGAGATTCCCTTGCCTTACTAGCCTGAAACGTGCTGTGTACGCATATCTTACTACGTACCGCCACGACCACCACAATCACACGCACGTCCGGACAGTTCCTTCGCAAGTAAAATGGACGGCAGCTGACAGTTTGCTCGTCGCGATGCTGCCAACGTGTTTCACGATAGCATGCCGACGGCGGCTGAAAGCTCATCATCTTCAACAGCTTCCGCCATGTTTGAGTTGCGTGACATTACGGGCGCATTGCATCAAGCTAAAACGAAGCTACTGAGTGCCGAATCCGTGTGTGGTCAATACCGTGATCTCTAAATTGAATATAGCCATGTGGACAGTGCCACCTCGTACTGGTTGCCTGCGAACTCGCTATTGGCTATTCTGCGTCACGCAATTGCACACCGAGGATCGTTCGAATTAAACGGGCTGCTGTCAAATGTGACTGAAATCGAGAGCTTCACGAGCTTTTACAATATTCCCGACAGAATAAGCAGAACTTCCATTCATGCGAATTCCTTTATCTGAAAACAACCGATGCCGTCCAGCGTGACCTCTGAGTATCTCCATTAAAAAGTCGGCACAAGGCAGAAGTTCAGGGGAATATGGACACTTTCAGAGGTGAAGGACCCTTGAACAGGGGTTGTCGCTGTAGCCAACGGTTTCGACACGTGCGCTTGTCTTCGTTGTGGCTGCCTGGACGAAGGCAAGTCCACTAGTCGACACGTTCTCTACAGCCACACCAGCTGCTCAAGGATTTTTCATCCCCCCCACTGAAAATGAGTATTCGACAATAGGGCTTACCTCGGGTCGTAAGCCCGCAAGGTTTCCTCGGTGTCCGTGTGTGATGCACGGGACACTGAATGATAGCTGCCGCTAAGGTAAGGTGGGAATGAGTAACTGATTCTTCCGGTTACGGTCTGCTGTGCAGCCACTGAAAGTGAAGTGTTGAATTGGCACTGAAGTGGGCAGTAGGAAACATATCTGCGGCCTTAACGATTAACGTCTTGATAACACTCCATGTGGTTTCAGAAGAAGTTATTATGGGAGTGTTGAGACCCTACATATACGTTGAACGTTATTGGCTGAAAGTGCATGGTCCTCGCACAGGATGAGGTGGTTTCCACCTGGATGCGAGTTACACCTGTCCTGAATAATGGTTTATTGGGCAGTTTCGCGGCGTCTTAGTTGCGCGAACACCCGTGGGACTTTGCCAACAATGATCTGCAACATTCGCGAGTGCGTGATGTTGGTGGACTGCGACAATTTCACCCACATGGTTGAGAATGATTCGCAGTTGTTAAAAGCACAATGCCTAGGCCCAAACATCCTCACTGAATATCCGAAAGACGGCGTAATCCGATACCTAGACATTCAAAAGTTTAGTGATGTTGTGCTTTTTCAACATGTGTATTTCGTACGGCAAGATAACCTAGTCCTGTCATTGCTCCCGACACTAAGAAATGTAGGTTTTTTAAAAGCCTCCGCCTACTTACCGTAAGAGGGAGCTGCGACGTCAGAATGTTGGCTTTGGACAGTCGGCGTGGTAGCTTCGGCACTGCATGTTAAAAGCAGGTAAAGTTCTCAGGCTGTGTGCTTCCATCGGTGGCAAAAATACGGCCCGACATCCCAACACGTCGACAAGTGTCAGCCGTCCGCTGAACCCTTCTTAACCCCTTGACTGCCGGTGGCTACATTTGTGAACGCAGTTTGTTTATGCTTGCTGTGTCAACTTGTGGAGCAAAGAGAGCACAATACATTTCCCATTAAATGAATGGAACCTTCTGCTTAGTCATTATCACTTGACTTAACCTCAGTTTGCTGCGTATGATCGTAGCCGACCACTTTGGTGAAGGCACTATGATGTTCGGTGGGTCGGTCGACGTGCCGCGTTCGATAAGCAACGTCAAAAGTGTTACATTTCTTTTCTCGAAATTAATGCAATGAGACAGTAATTGCGCACGCATCAGGAGCCTATGATTTAAGCCTTTTGCGCACAAAGCCCACTCAGCGGTACCCATTCAAGGCTCTCGCCCTCTCTCAAAAGCGACCAGATATAGACGTGGCAGAAGAATTTTGTACCAGATTATCTGGCCAACTAACAGCAACAACCAGTTTACCACCCTCGAGCAGTTGTCGGCAACCACGTGATCCCCGCATGGATTTGCCATTCTCCGTCATTGAACTCAAGGCTGCACTGACTTTGTGTAGACATACGTCGGCACCAGGGCCCGACGGAATCTCTTACAGAGCCCTGTGTCATCTGGGTGATCACGCGAGAATTGTCCTCCTGGAGCTGTACAACGAACACTTGTTCAATCATGCCTTGAGGATGGTTCGCTATCCATTTACTATTATGACTAGTAATTGCTTTCCGGCTCTAAAGGGTGACGTTGCTTTTAGCAGGCTAGAGTGTCATCTGCCATTTCTCAAACAAGTTGCAAACGAGGCTCATGTAAAATCGCAGGTCGGAGTTGTCATAAAGGAAAATTTATGACAACTCATAAATGGGTGTTCTTTGCACTTCGCACCCGTAGAAATGCGGACATCGTGGGTACAATAACATCCGCGTAATTGCATACAGCAGCGTTACATGTCAGGTTGCGGTTATGCGGTTATAGTAAGCCCTGTTAAACCCGTTTGCAGATTGAATGGCAGCGTGGTTGATAGTGCGTGTCGAAGAAAAAACGCGTAAACCTGTGTACCGAAAATCTAGCAAAGCAGATACTGGGTCACCGAGTGGACGTACCAGGCAAAACATATTAGCCTACTTATGCGACGGTTTCCCACGATCTGTAAAGAACGCACACTCGATTGTTTTTTTTTTTATCGCCGAGTTAAGTGCGTTAAAAAGCTTTCGTTATAGTATTTTAGTTTATTCTACAACGTCCCTGGCCCCTTGATCTGAAGTGGGGGCCGGGACGGCGGATGTGGTGCAGTGTCATTTCGTGGTCTGTATGCCATGGCAAAAAAAAAAGGGGGGGGGGGGGGGGGCGCCCGGGCCAGGTGTGCTACCCCCTGGCTATGCCACTGCTTGCACTGCCAGCACGCGCACTGCTAAGGCAAAAGAGACATGCCGCGTAAAGCCTAAAGGCCCGCGCAGTATTAAGCCTAAAGATTCTGGCAGTTTTTCGCGTAACACACTGCGTGCCTTTATGCACGTAGTCTCCATGAAAACTCGAGGCCAACTAAATTCATCCTTAGTCTCTATTCTCTATAATAATAATTTCTGGAGCTTTAGGTCACAACATTAGGAAGCAATGATGAGGGACGCCTATGGGGTGGGCTCCAGAAATTTTGACTACCTGGTGTTCTGTAACGATCACTTATACCTAAGTACACGGGACTCTACCCTTCCGCCTCCATCGCCATGAGGCCACCGCGACCGGGATTCGACCCCGCGATCGTCGCAGGGGTGTAGCCAGAAATTTTTTTCGGGGGGGGGGGGGGCACCGCCCTGAAATGGTCATGTTTCACTCTGCATGCCATGGCGAAAAAAAATTTTGGGGGAAGGGGGGGGGGGGGGGCACGTGCCCGGTGTGCCACCCCTGGCTACGCCACTGGATCGTCGGGTCAGCAGTGGAGCACTATAACCACTGTACCACCGTGACGGGTACGTTCTGTTGCTTCGAATCTTGAATGCAACTCGCGCAGTGCTATATATATGCAGTCAGACACAACTTAAGTCCGGAGAGGCACTGGCCCCCCAGAGAAGCGAAGTGCGGTAGCCGATCACCTCTGCGATTTAAGGAATGGCCTCGCTCGTCCACTCGGCAATGCTCTCCGAAGATGACGTTAGTCTGAAGTGGAGCTGGCTTGCTTGCATCTTCCTTTGAGGAAGAAGTGCAGCCATATTCTAAAGTCGTAACCGACAAGAGCATCTCGCAACAGCTTCTTCCCGCCTAACTTTCCCCATGTCTAAGCCATTGCCTTGCTTTCCTTATCTTTTCTTTGCTTAGTCGAATTCCGTGCTCTGTTCCTCCCGTACTTGCGCACATGATGGTGTTAAATACAAGAAATCGCTCGTCAAGTGACGACGCCGCCCACGTCTATTAATGTGTAAAGTCATTGTTACTGCTTTCTTGAACGGAACCCATAATCACTTTATATTATTTTGCCAGTGTTTAGGCAAGAGCGTCATCGAATAGTTAGCAGAATAAATTAAGCGACACACCTTGTATCAAGGCAGTTACGGGCAATAATATATGACCCCCCTTGGAGCCCCCCGTGACGTGGAGCCCTGGCGACGGCAGCGCGCGCTGCGTAGACGAATCGCATCACGCGGTGGTTGAAATCTGGTGCGCCATATCGCGACGCTACCAGCCGTTCCCATTTTATCATTTTGTACGCCGACAATCTACGAGCGCCAATTATATGGGCACGCGAGAAGTATTTGAGAACAATTTTTCGATACGCTTAAACCCGGGCAGTGTGGTTCCGTCTTCAAGGGTGAAACTATTGCCACAGAGCGGGGATCCTGGCATTGCACAGTTAGAGACATCCCGACGCTGACAGCACCGACAAGCAGAAGCGACTCGGCTCGACAGTTGCTTTACATAGCTTGCACGATGTCACAGCTTTAAAGGTCACCACTCTCTGGACTGGCAGCGCACAACGCAGCTAGGCCAGTTTATGGCGCTTGAGAAAAGAAACGTCGAGATAAACACTGTCGCGCAGCTCACGTCACCACGGAGCACATTGTAACACAGGCAGGCAACGTTCGCCATTCACCGGAAATTAGTGACGTAGGCTGGACCTATCCATGCAGATTGGGGGGAATAATTCTACGTAAATGGAAGCGGAAAATTGAAAACTCTTTCTGCTGAGCCGCTGCGTTTGTAGCGACTCGCATGTTTAAAGTCTTGTAACAGATAATTCACTTGGCGCACAGAGCGTCTGAAAATTGCCCTTGGGACTTGCTTTACCGGTCATTGCGTTTCTCGCATTTCATCGTCCCTTTGGGTAACGCTGACGCAAAGTACGAAGGATCAGTGGCCTGGATGCCGTGGCGTACCAGGGGACGTCATAATTCACAGGTAAGTTTCCACTGCCGCTTACCTTGCGTTGCCATTGACCGACGGCCAGCTCCCATCCCACCATGGTGGTGGTGTTTCCTCAGCCATAGTCGCATACGTCCCCTTACGAACCGTGCAGCACGCTGTATTCAGCTACGAGACAGCACTGTTGCGTGCGAAGTTGTGCTGTGCATACGAGGGCGTGTCACAGGGCATTCGTGCACCCACATGCCAAAACTTCGAAGCACAATCAAGAGATATGAAACGGCGCATGGGCGTCCTCCTCTCAGGCATATGCTCCCCCTACGCCACACGGCGATCTTCCTTTATGAGATTGCGTATTATTCCAGTGCTGTCAATTACGCCTTCATATCGTGTAATCGCACTTCAAGATATCTCGTAATGTGTCGCTATGCTCGAACAGCATCGTGAAAGGTACCAACGAAGCCCATAAATATCGCCATGTGGGTGTGTCGCACTTGATCCTGTCGTGTTAGTGTTTATTAGTATTCCAGCGCTATCGCGCACGCCTACTAACAGTGGTATCGGCAAACGTGACTTTAGAAACCTTCCTTAAACAGGTTCCTTTTTACTATCTGCATTGCACTAATATGCAGTGCACTAATATAAATCAATCTCCCGGTTAAGGAGCCATACGGAACGTATGTGGTCATACGAGTGGGTCTAA
>JALIZH010028743.1:0-26714 GCA_030522465.1 Rhipicephalus appendiculatus | reverse complement strand
CTGCCCGCAGAACTAGGCTCTCTGGGAAAAACAGCCCCATCCAACGCAAGACGACTCGCAAGCACTCTGCGGGACTGCTAGATTTCTTGGCTCGATTTCTTGGCATCAAGGTTGCGTGGTCATTGAATTCCAGCTTTTAACTCGACAGCGTTAAGGAGCTCGTTTGACAGAAATTCCGGTGTAGCCGTCGGTTTTGGGTTGGAAGTGCAAAATCAGCGTTGTCCAACTCTTAGAAAAAAAGTTGGTGAATGGTTAGTAACTGCTTGTGTATACTAGTTTCAAGCGCATTTTACTACCTTCGCGCAAATCTGTTTACTAGCCAGCAGTTAGTAAAGCTCGTGAATTCTGCCATTACTAACCGGGAAGGTTTACTTGGTGCCTTTTACTAGTTGACTACTAAGCCACCCCAGCAGAGGCGTGCGCAGGGTGCCCCTTCAGTGTGTGTGTGTGTGGGGGGGGGGGGGGGGTCGTCGCAGCGCCCGCCTCCCGACTAAGCGAATACTTTGCGCCCCCCCCCCCCCCCCCTTTTCAGGTGACTATGGGGGGGGCCTTACGCCCCTTGTCTGCCCCGTGCGCACGCCTGTGCACTTCACGGACAGATGGATTTCATAAACGCTCTTTACATCGTTTATCATTTCGTCAATGGAGCTTCGCTCCGTCGTCAGCATTCACTTCGTGGATCGGCTGCCAATTTTTTTTTACATGTGTTCACTTTTATCCAGAGGCGTAGCCAAGGGGGGGGGGGGATTCAGTTCCCCCCCCCCCCCCCCCGAAATTTTTGAGTTTTGCTTGCACGCACACATACAAATACATACACGAACATACATAAACTATGATTGAACCGCCCCGCCCCCCCCCCCCCCCTCCGAAAAAAGTTCTGGCTACGCCGCTCCTCTTATCAGCTGAATCTGCAGCTGCTTTCCTTGTGTTATTGGTTGTGTAATTACTGCGTCTGCTTTGTTTTGTAGTGTTCAAGGATTCGATTTCCGTGAATAAAATATTAATTGAAGTTTAGCATTTGTTCCTCGTGGAACAAATGCTTTACAACCTGCCTCTGTTTCTTTTCGGCCAACGTTCGTCGCGCTACCGGCTGCATAGACGTGCGCAGGCTTCCCCTTAAGGGGTGGAGTTAAGATCAGTCCCAGGCTTGTAGGAGGGTCGGCGTTTCCCGCTACTTGGGCTGCCTCTTCCTGATCGTCTGGAGACACCTTGCAACCAGGGAGGCAGACTTCAAAAACAAAACTGTTTCTTGAAGGCAAAGAAAGTCAGTCAGATGGGGTCAACATACATGATTGCCCAGCGGCGGCCGATTCCCGGCTCGCGCTCCCGCTCCCTCACATAGACACTCGTTTATAAAGAGTCGCGATATTGGGCGGAACCATTGTTCGAAACCCTCGCTCTATTTCAACCAACGAGTGTATCCGATCTTACAACAGAAAAAAAGAGGCGGAGCACTTTTAGTCTAAATTGTGGCCGCCCCCTTTCGAGCCCGCCTTCTATGATACGTCTTTGAAGTAACACCGTGCGACAACTACAGCAGTGATCCAGGGCTCTCTTCCTTTACAACCTGCCTCTGTTTCCGTGCAGCCGGTCTGGCGCGACGACATCACTCGTGAACCCATCATCTGGTTAGGATGTCGCCAACCCCGACAACTTGCCCTTCGCCCCACGCAAAGTCAAAGCGAGACCTCTCCTCACTGTTGTCCTTTTAAGTCGTAGATCCGCGCCGCCGAAGGGTTGGTTCCCTTTGTCGGCATCCTCAGTTAACGATGCCGCCTGCACCGGCGCGGCAACATTGCACGCAAAATCGAAAATCGCCTCCGAGGGTCGCTCACAATGCATAAGCACTTTGTCTTCCGTGCCGCGCTATCTGTGGCCCACGTCTCTGTCATCTCCCCGACGTCACAAACGACGCGCGCTTCCGGTGAGGCTCAATGTTCACGCGCGGTCCCCTCCCGATGCACACACATGGCGGAACGGCAGTGCGTCTCTCAAACCAACGGTTCTTTTGCCGCAACGCAGCGAAACCGTCGTAGAAAGTGAATATTGGTGCGGAATCGGCTACGACGAACCCACTCAACAAAGCGAGCACATGTTCTGCGCACTGCCCGCTGACTCACTGGCGCGAAGGTTCGGCTTGACATAGGCGTGCGCACGAGGGGGGGGCAGAGTGGCCGCCCACCCTAGTCACCTGAGAGAGGGGGGCGCAAATTCTGCCCCATACATTGACTTAATAGGAAGGGGGGGGGGGGGGGCGCTGCGATGAACCTTCGCCCCTCCCTGCCCCCCCCCCCTGAAGGGGAACCCTGCGCACGCCTATGCGGCTTCACGAACTTAACTCCTCCCCTTCTAGAATGTTGTGGTACACTTGTTGTAGCAAAAGGGAGAGTTGGGCTAGTTGGTTGGGGTTCATAGTGAACAGCGCAAAAAACACGACACAAAGAAGAGACTGCACAACACGAGCGCTGTGTTGTGCAGCGCTCGTGTTGTGCAGTCTCTTCTTTGTGTCGTGTTTTTTGCGCTGTTCACTATGAACACTTGTTGTACACACAACACACTATCGAAAACATAATACACCAGGACACTATAACATTGCATAAATGAACACTATGACACTGTAATCCCGAAAAAAAAAAAACATGGAATGAATAGAGTTCAAAAAAAGTTCGTTTCGCATCACACAACACCAACACATCAAGGGAGTCTCAGGTCAGGCCACTACCTTAGACGTTCTTTGGCCCACCATGCCACACCCACAGATGCGAACGCCAAGTTTGGGTTAACGAGACAGACAATGCAACTCGTTTGTAAAGGGCAGGAAGGCGCACTGTTTCGAAATATGACGAAATGTAGCTCTTGCAGTACTTAAGCAAACCAGGTGCGCTACGCAGTTCTCTCTTCGTCAATGGTGCTTTAAGCTGTTTAATAGCTTGAACGCGCCCTGGGTCTGGAGAGTGCGACCCGGATCCTGCTACTTGATCCAAATTGTCCACACGTCGCTGTGCAATGTTACCTTTTGAAGGGTTGACCGTATTCCCAACATCTTTAATACTGCACCGTCCCACATCTTCCTGCTCCCGGAGTTCATCCCCCCGTCTCATCAGAGTACACAGCAACATCCTTAGAAGGGTCTAGAATGTCGCCTACGTCACCCAACTCTTTCTCTTCTACCTCTTTTTGTCTCCTCGCCAATGTCGGCTCCGCCGTACCTTCCTCTAGAGAGTTCCCTGGTGACTCCTTCTTCCCCAGTCCCTCCGTCTTATCCTGCCCTGCACCCTGGGTTGACCCAACTACCAACACCGAAACTGCCCGCAGGGGCGTCTGCGCAAGCTGGAGTTTGGTGTGTGGCGACACCACGGACCCGAGCCAATGGGGGGGGGGGGGGGGGGGGTTCGACTCTCTCCCACGCCTGGCCGTGCGTGGCGTAGCCGTGTCCGGGGAAAAGGGGATCCTGGGGGGTTGAGCCGACGCCGGGTGATTGGACCTTTAAGGCCCCCCCGGAAGAGGCAACACACCCCTTTGGCCCTGGCTTCACGTAGACGGCACCCCCGGACTGACCCTCCCGGGGGAAAACGGCAGTCGCCTTTTCCTGTCTCTCTCTCCCCGCATCTTCGTCTTTCTCTCTCAATTTTTATCTTTCCTGTCTTCTCCTTTTTTCTACTTACTTCCAAATTTCCTGGCGGCTAGGGTTAACCTTGTGTGGGTAGCCAGCCATGCAAGATAGGTCACATATGAAGAGCTTTCTGAGTGCATAGGAAGATTCACTCTCGTCATGTCATAAGCATTAAAATTTATTGTGTTGGCAAAGTACTGTGGTGTATTGTCATACACAATACCAGATACCAGGAAAAGTTTCATCCCAAACCTTACTGGGGAATCCCAGTTTCCTACATTTTGGTGCATGAAAGGATACAAGAGAGTCATTCAGAAAAATAGTACCCTTTGACATCTAAGCAGTTGAAACTAGCAAGACTAGAGAGCTGCGATGGAAGTAATGATTGAATAAATAAAAAAAAGGTAAAACTGTAGTACAACTTACCCCTCAGTGCTTTCCTCTTCAAAACATACTTCTCTATAAAAAAAGTGAAAGAATTAATACGTGACACTAGTGAAAAGCATGTGTTTGTATGTTATTTTTTGGCATATAGTGTGGGAATATGCAGAAATCTTTTTCATAATTCATTGTTCCATATTTCTGCACATCATTCCTTGAAATTTATGAACTGTCACAGTGATGTCTTAGTATCGTGGGTCAAGAGAACAGCAGGTACTACATAGTTCACATGTGCCTGTCGAACAATGATGGTTCTTTAAAGCTGCAGACAAGTTAGCTGAAACATGTCCTGCATATAGATAACCAGCACTGAAACTTTACTCACGAACAGTGCCAACCACACCCATGTTAGAAGGTGGAGAAAACAGTTATATTTCGAAATGCTGTTGAACACTGTGAAAAATATAAAAGCTACTTACGGAGATTCATACCTGGGCGAATCTTCACATTCATTGGCATAGCTGCATGTTCGGAGCCAAAAGTTAACATACAGCAAAATAGGCCTGGAGACAAAACATATGGCGCACCAAGAAAATAACATGAGGCACTTACATTCCGTTGAGAATGCCTTGTGCAGTTGGAGGTGTCTGTGGACTGCTGCAAAGTACAGTAAGAGAATGAAGTGTTGCAATGTTGCTTGGCCTGCTGCTTCTAGTGCAGCGTGTAAGCTTACACCAACCTACACACACCACAATAGCTCTTTTGCAGACGCACAAATGTAAAGACTCTGTCTCTTTACGTAAGACGTTAATTCATGACAGCAAGAAAGAGTGGATGAACTTTATATTTACCATTCTTGAAGCGACGGTGGCATGTTGGTTACAGGCCTGCAAATGAACATTTTCAGCATCAGTTTCAATGCAAGATAGTTGGCATACATGATTAAATATGACATTTTGTTTTAGTAATTTCTGTCTGTTCATTCATGTTGATGTAGTTAGAAGTGGTTATGACAATGGAGAGATAATTGCTTCTAATGACATCACTTGTCCGTGAAACACTTGGGAACACATTTTTTCCACAAGCCTTCTAAACTCGTGCAGAATCTAATAATAATAATAATATCTGGGGTTTAACGTCCCAAAACCACCATATGAATATGAGAGACGCCGTAGTGGAGGGCTCCGGAAATTTCGACCACCTGGTGTTCTTTAACGTGCACTGACATCGCACAGTACACGGGCCTCTGCCATTTCGCCTCCATCGAAATGCGACCGCCGCGGCCGGGATCGAACCCGCGACCTTCGGGTCAGCAGCCGAGCACCCTAACCGCTATACCACCGCGGCGGACGCGTGCAGAATCTAAACTCATGCATGCAGTGCAATATGAATTCCTGCCAAATGTGTTGAGTGAAACAGCGTGCCATGGATTTCTGAAAGGACTTAACCACCTAAATCACAAAACCCACTGGACAATTACAATTGTAGGGCAAATATGGCTGCAAATATAGCTACAACACTTCATGGTACATACAAAGATTTTTTTGCGAAGAAGCTCAAATCACAAAACCTTGCTGGACAATTACAATTGTAGGGCAAATATGGCTGCAAATATAGCTACAACACTTCATGGTACATACAAAGATTTTTTTGCGAAGAAGCTCAAATCACAAAACCTTGCTGGACAATTACAATTGTAGGGCAAATATGGCTGCAAATATAGCTACAACACTTCATGGTACATACAAAGATTTTTTTGCGAAGAAGCTCTGTTAGAAAACATTACTAGATACGTTAATTATGACCATAGGTCGGAAAAAAAATGTGGAGCTTACTCAGACTCACTCATGCAATATATTTCTTCCTTGGGACTCACTCGAACTAGACTCATCAAAATTTTCCTTAAGTGGACTCACTAAAATTTTTTCTCAACCGGACTCACTCAGACTCGTTGCTCAGTCTGAGTGAATCTGGTGAGTCGACTCATGAGCAAGTTTGCCAACCTGTGATCATGACACAATGATGATTAATAAAAACAATACAGTTGGTACGTGGGCGTCTCACGCCAAGTCTTCGAAGATAGTGACATTTGCTGTCCTGACCAGTTTCTTAACAGTTCTACAGACAATCATAGAAATCTTATGCTTGGAGTGAAGTAAGCTGTCTACTTATTATCGCCAGTAAAGCAAAAGTGATTCATTTACATCCCTGTAGAGAATATACAGGGACAGAAAAACACTTGGGATCCTGTGCTGCAAACAGCTAGCTGGTATTTCCAAGCAAGCGATCGCTAAAGCATGGGTGGGGGGATCGAGGGCACCCTCCATCATGCGCTGTGTATGGGCGCTCGCAACACTCACTCACAATTAAGAAACAAAATGTGATGTGTCCCGCGACAGCTGGTGGGCCCTCACCGTTATAGCAAGCCTCACCGCATCGATAAATGTCCGCGCAACGCTTCGTAAAAGCACTTTTCATGGCCTGCGGTGTGAAAACGGCAGCTACATGGAAAGCGTGCGCTGCAGTACGACGTGAAAAGAAAAAAAAAGGAACGCTTGTCTATGAGTAGTAAAAAGTTTTCTTTTCGCGGCAGCTAGGGGCCGTCCACGTACAAGCGGGAGGGTCGGTCAGTATTCAGGAGTCCCAACAAAATCGAAAGAGTTGGCAGACATGAAACAGGTATCGTGCGTGCGCTGCAATATGAGACGGCAGGTCACTCACTTCTCTGCATAGTGGGGTGTGCGCCTCAGCATGTTATCAATAATGGCAAACAGGGGCCACTTTATTTTGCCTGCATTGCCTGGTGCGCCGCTCCTCGTTGACGATTCAACGCCGGACACGATCTTCATCCATCGATCCCTTATGTTTTTAAACTTCAACATGGCCTGCATTCCTGCACGATTCAGTCAATCACATACAATTCATTCGCTCTCAACATGCAACAAACGACTCAACTTACCGGTCAGTCCAAACAGGGCTCCAATAAGGTCCCACCGGTTCATTTTCTCCTCCTTATCTTTGTAATTGGGGAGTGTCTTGTCGTAGAGGAAGGGATACAGCCGAACTTCTTCAAGAAAACCTTCGACGTCCATGTCAACAGCGGAGCACGCACGTTTTGAGCACAACGACGGCGCCAAAAAAAGAAAGAAAACGAGCCCTGTGCGTTGCTATGGCGACTACCACGCAGGTCGCTGATTGCCGCTTTGCTTGGGCGGCTCTGGGGTTTTTTTCAAAGTGCTTTTTTTCAAAGCACTGGGGTTCAGGGACAGGGAGGGCAAAATAGACTTTAAGCGGGTAGAGATAACAAGGAGGAGGTTATTAGATTGATGGCTACAATCAAGGCACGAGTGAAAATTAAATCCTTCACTGCAAAGTGCTAGTTCTTAACTTCACTTTTTAAAGGCAAACTTACCCAGACAGAAATCTGTCTGGCTGGGCGAAATTATGGGAATGAGGGGGGATCTGCAGCCAGGTTGGGGTTTTTTAGTTGTGGAAACCGGGCTTGGCTGGGAATTCATTTCACTCTTAACTCCAATAAGGGAATTAGGTATTTCTATTCTACTTTAACACAGAGCAGGCGTTCTGAGCACCGCAGGAAAAAAAAAGGAAAGATAAATTTAGTTTTTGTTCACTAAGTATTACGGCTAGGTGGCGTTAGCCGCCGCCCGATCTAAAGGGTACAGCCATATCCATCCATCCATCCATCCATCCAGCGGCAGAAATAGCGCAGCGAGCGATAGGGTCGGCGGGAAGAAACGCTTCCCGCCCAGCGGGAAAACGAGCAGAAAGCGGCGTCTCGCGAGCGGCGCGCGGGAGAGTGCCGCGCCGCTAGTGTGTTCGTACCTTTAGGCTCGTTCACACCGAAGGCGGGGCGGCCAAAGCGGCAAGGCGGAAAGCGGGGAAAATCTCCTCTCCAGGCGGCAAAAGCGGGCGGGAAACGAGGCGGCAAGTCCGATTGCTCCCAGACCAATTTTTTGCCGCCCGTCCAAGGTCGCCGCTTTGCCGCAGCCAATCAGAACGCGCTGCGGCGGTGGCGCTGGTGTATCTTTGGGAGAAGCAGCGCCACGTGATGGCGACACGCGCGCTATGCCCCGCCTCCTCGGCCGCGTGGGCAGCCAAAGGCGGCGTGCGGTCTGAACAGGTGCGCGCACTAGCCGCCTCGCCGCTTCCAAAAGCGCGCTTTCCCGCCTTGCCGCTCCGCCTTCGGTGTACGCGGCAGCGGCAGAAATAGCGCACGGAGCGATATGGTCGGCGGCAGAAATTCACTGACGCTCCGTGGGAGAAAGGGAGAAAAACGGGTTCTTGCGAGCGGCGCGCGGGAGAGTGCCGCGCCGCCACTTTTGTGCATAGCCGCGCGGCAGCAACGCGGCCGCTACTACCATGCGGCGTTCAGGCTGGTTCACACCGAAGGCGGAGCGGGAAAGCGGGCTTTTCGAAGCGGCAAGGCGGCTAGTGCGCGCACCTGTTCAGACCGCACGCGGCCTTTGGCTGCCCGCGCGGCCGAGGAGGCGGGGCATTGCGCGCGTGTCGCTATCACGTGGCACTGCTTCTCCCAAATATACACCAGCGCCACCGCCGCAGCGCGTTCTGATTGGCTGCGGCAAAGCGGCGGCCTTGGGCGGGCGGCAGAAAATTGGTCTGGGAGCAATCGTACTTGCCGCCTCGTTTTCCGCCCGCTTTCGCCGCCTGGAGAGGAGGTTTTCCCCGCTTTCCGTCTTGCCGCTTGGCCGCTTTGGCCGCCCCGCCTTCGGTGTGAACGAGCCTTTCCACTGACACTTCACTATGGTGGCTAGAGGGGGAAGTGTGACGGGCGAGAGCGGAGGGCTGCACGAATTCACAATGAAAGATGGCGGTCTCACCAGATGGCGCTACCTGCGCAATAGGTGCTTGCAGCGGCGTTTGCCTGCTTTGCATATGGCCGCTAGACATTAGTTTCACTTGTTTCAAACAATCGCTTACACACCGCGCCCGTGCTTTTCTAAGGCGCTACGTGTTTATTTCTCAAAGATGAATGTGTTGCAAGTTCTGGGTGGTGTTAAGCAATGAAAAAAAAAATGGCGTGTCCTGTGTCGTTATTATCGCGTTGCGTTCTTTTTGCGCTGCTTTTATTGTTTAGTCTGCTTCAGCTGAACTAAACCACTTGCTGACTTTTTAGTGTTTTCTCTCTTGGTGAAATGTAAACTATTTACAATCGTTCATAGCGAGTATATTGGCTGCAGTGCTCAGCTTTTTTTTTCTCTCTATCTGCCCCCCCCCCCCCCCCCCCCGTCCTCGACCTTTATTTTCTCGTGCTTGTAAGGGGTTCCCTTCAGCGTAAAATGTTCAAAGCATTTGCATTTTCTGTCTCCCTTTCCTTGAGAAACTTCGAGAAGTGATCGGTATGCTGCAGCTGGAGGCTCTATGATGCGCTGAACACTTTTTCTTATTTTAGCGATCGTTAATTCTATCTACGCTAGGACAAATCATTTCTGTTAACTTATGGCTTTAGATGCATAATAAATACACGCAAGAGAAATGCTAAAACGTTTTTATTTATGACACATTTGTAATCACATTCTTCTGTCACAAATTTGTGATCACACCTATTCTGTGTTACGTTAAGAAGTCAAATTACTTGCACCTCCTCAACTTCAAGTGTTTCTGGCGCTCCCTCTGGACACTCCTCTCTTTGTTTAAAGAATTTGTCCAGTAGTGCATACGCGTGAGCAGAAAAAACTGGACTACTTTTGCGGTCAGTTCTTTGCTGTGAATTTCGCAGCCAACTCTATCCAGCTTGATTCCTGCCAAGAACTGCATGAAATCGTGTATGCTGAAGGAGTACAGTTTTTCAGCAGAAAAAAATTGGCCGCGTATCTGCGTGCTTCGCTGCAAATGTCGTCGAAAGACGATAGTCTTGTGCCGGCCGTACTACTATGTTTTGCCTTGCCTCAGACAGCGCCTACTCTACGTTGAATTGGCTGCATCTGGATGGCATTGATAAAATAGAGGAGGCGCTGCGCGAGATATGGACACCATCGAAAAACATGGGCTTGTGCTGAGGCCACTGCCAGCTGCAGCACTTTATCGTCGGCACAAAGCTTTTTCGCGCAAAGCGTCGTATTTTCAGCGCAGCCTAAAAAACACTTGGGTCTTTAGAATTACGTGTCTATGTATTTTCTAATAAAAGAACACACGACCTGATACTTACATATTAATGTTTCGCCTCAGGTATGCGTATTATTTGCTTTTTGATCGAATATGTTCACAAGTATAACGTAAACACCAGTTCAAGATGGGTGGGCGTTCAGAAAGTGGTTATACTTTGGCCGAGTAGCTGAATCAGGTAACGGACAGACCAAACAGACGGACAGCCAGACCAAAATTATTGCGTGTAAGTATCCCAAGAAAGACTATCGTCTTTAAAAAAGAAAGTAAATGCATTCTCCAAGGTTTTCACCAGTCTGGCCAGATTTTCACAAGGATACAGCAAGCCTCCCCTGTCAAATGCACTCACTAACTCACTCTTCGGTGCGACAATAGCTCCCGATTTCTTGGTGGCAAGAGCAGAAATGCACTAGCTCATTGCAAGAGCTTTTTTTTTGTTGAACTTTTTAGCAACGTAGTAAGTGAGACGGCTGTTACTTTTCTGAACGACATAGCTACTGTGATCACCACTCAGTGTAGACCTAACGCCGTCAACATCTGCAACTTCCAGCATGTCTTCTATGATATATCGTATGCTGAAAATGGCATCACTAGTGGCTGGCGATGAAGTGTTAAGCGGAGCTTTAACAAGCTCTGCTGGGGAGTTCCCACTCTTGGGTGGTCTCGCAAGATTATAAAACGATAAACAATTTACACGTCACTAGAAATTGTGTGGGATTAGCACCGCAATATTGCCGAACTATCCCGAAAACGTTTTCCAGTTTGTCCTGGGTGAGTCGTGCGGTTAACATGTATCTATAGCCGAGAGACTTTGTCACATAGGTAAGAAGTGAAAGTGTTCTACACAGAGTGTGCCACACAGAAGCATCCGAACGAGGCAACGGCACAGCACAGAGATAACGAACGAGCCCAAGCATGCGTGGCGAGAGTGGCGAGCACCTATTACTACACCAGCGCCCCTTGCGGCGGCCAGAATTTTCACTGCGTTCCGCGCGCCCCTCGCACGGCGAGAATACAGCGCCCGTCACACCACCCCCCCTCTAGCCACCATAACTTCACTGAACTCTGTAGGCCTGCCGTCCACACACGTGGACGCCGCCACAACGACCTGTGTTACAAAACGTGAGGCGCTCGCATTGCAACGAAACTTGCATAAAAACAAGATACACCCTTTCTTCTTTAGAATAACACCAAATAATAAAAAAATTCTTCGGCATTTATGGCAAACAAAAAAAAAGGCAGGCACCTACCTCGAGGCGCGACTTGTGGAGTACGCCATGTTTCTGTGCCCGTTTGCCGGTGCGCCTAGGAAAGCTATTGCCATTTGGTGGTGTTTTTATGAAACACCATAGTAGCGCCAATATTTGAACTCAATTTTACGGTGAAGCGTTCGCTAGAATAGTCGCACTTTGCTCGTATGTTTTGTCCACATATGTGGACGCTGGGATACAAAGGGTTAAGTCCTTGGCATAGCTACTCAACTTGGCCCTCCGTCCGCCTTCGCTTTCACGAATAGCGTGTTCTTGCAGCCGTAACATCTGAAGCTGAACCTGCACCCTAAGCATTTCTAGATCCAGCTCCGTCTCCCTGAGCCGTATGGCAGCATCCTGATCACTCGTCTAAAGTACTCCTGTGCATTTCAGAAGCCTGCGCGTTCTCAGTCTGTCGCAGCCAACGCCGGTTCAGCGGTTACCGCTGCGCGCTGCATCTGCGCCCGAGTCGTTACCGACATGGTGCTCCTGGAGAAAATAGGGCAGGGCCTACCTGAACTCATGCGCCGCAGCCACTTGGCGAGCCGTCTGTCGGTGACGCTTGTGGAAATCCTCCAACGTGGGAGCCGAGAATTCGCTCAGTCGATCCACCGGGTCTTTCACCGCGGTCCGTGGTCCTTCACCGCTTCTAGTCGATACTCCAGGACCCGCAACTTTCCGTCGCTGACTCCTTGCCCGAAGACTGTGCTTAGGTGTCGTCACAGGAAGCCGGTCGGGGCCTCTCCCTCCGATGCCGCCGCGGAAAATCGAACCTTGGCTCCAGCAACGGCTTCCAAGTTGAATGAGCTAGATGTCGCCTGCCCTGATGCAGCAAGTCAATCAGACGAAATCCTGGTCATGGCACCAGTTAAGATCAGTCCCAGGCTTGTAGGAGGCTCGGCGTTTCTCGCTACTTGGGCTGCCTTTTTCTGATCGTCTGGAGACACCTTGCAAACAGGCAGGCAGACTTCAAAAGCAGAACTGTTTCTTGAAGGCAAAGAAAGTCAAAGTCAGATGGGGTCAACATACATGATTGCCCAGCGGCGGCCGATTCCCGGCTCGCGCTCCTCCTCCCTCACATAGACACTCGTTTATAAAGAGTCGCGATATTGGGCGGAACTATTGTTCGAAACCCTCGCTCTATTTCAACCAACGAGTGTATCCGATCTTATAACAGAAAAATTACACCATCTCCCGCTAAAGGGAACCATGTGTAGATGCGAAGCAGCGGGCGCTAACGCTTACACTGGCCGCGGCGTTGACGCTGGCGCTCATCGCAGCGTTGCGCAGGATAGAAAACTGGGGAGGCGCAAAGCACGCAGTGATGGAGCGGTGTTTCCTACTGGAACATGCCAATCGCTGCTAATGGGCAATGAGAGACAGAAGACTCCGACTGGACACAGAGACCCGCAGTCCCTTTTTAGTTAACGCGCACGCTGCGAATTTTTATTGTTCAACAACGCACAGGAGAAATCTCCCACCGGCACCACCTTGCAGGTCAAGATCCAGTGCCATATATACGGGGTGGCCAGTGAACGGTTGTGCAGCGCGAGCAGTTTTTTCAACCAAGAAACTCGCTAGCAGACGCTGCCTGCGTTGGCGTCGCGAGGAGAAAGGAGGGGGGGGAGCGTAGGAGAGGAGAGGGGGGGGGACGCGCATGCGCAGTGGGAGTGTGGACGCCGCGGGCAGGGATGCCTAGAGGAGAGAGGGGGGAGAGGAGAGAGAGGGGGGGACGCGCATGCGCAATGGGAGTGAGGACGCCGCGGGCAGGGATGTCTAGAGGAGATAGGAGGGAGCGTAGGAGGGGAGAGGAGGGGAGGCGCATGCACAGTGAGGGTGTGGTTGCCGCAGGGAGGGATGCCTAGAGGGGGGCGAGGAGATCTTTATTTTTTTAAGGGTTTGCGCATGCGCAGTAAGGGTGGTCACGCCGCACACCACCCCTACCACCGGATTAAGCTTCGCCATAAGATGCTTCACATCTAAAAAAAAGGCGGAGCACTTTTAGTCTAGATTGTGGCCGCCCCCTTTCGAGCCCGCCTTCTATGATACGTCTTTGAAGTAACACCGTGCGACAACTACAGCAGTGATCCAGGGCTCTCTTCTTTACAACCTGCCTCTGTTTCCGTGCAGCCGGTCTGGCGCGACGACATCACTCGTGAACCCATCATCTGGTTAGGATGTCGCCAACCCCGACAACTTGCCCTTCGCCCCACGCAAAGTCAAAGCGAGACCTCTCCTCACTGTTGTCCTTTTAAGTCGTAGATCCGCGCCGCCGAAGGGTTCCCGTTGTCGGCATCCTCAGTTAACGATGCCGCCTGCACCGGCGCGGCAACAAGGTTCATCGAACGCCCTCCTTCCTATTATGTCAATTTATGGGGCTCACTTTGCGCCCCCCCTCCCTATTATGTCAATGTATGGGGCTGGCATTGAGCCCTCCCATCTCTCCCCCCCTTGCCCCCCCCCCCCCCCCCGTGCGCAGTGAATCCTCGCCAACTCGGCCAGTTTTCCATTCCGTTTCGGGGTGCTTCAGCTGCAACCAATAGTCTGCTGAAATCACTGATATTGTTATGCTGTCCCATTCTCGACACTATAGTCGGGTACAACTTTAGAAGGCAGCGGCATTTTCCCATCAAAGGCGGATGCACACGAGCCTCCACCAATAGGCGCGCACTTCAGGTGACGTCATGAGCCGGACGGCCGGTGACCCCGCCGACGGAGAACATGTTGCCATCGTTGCTACCAGCTCAGCGCGCAAACGACCGATCGTTGGCAGGACGTTGCTTTTTTTTAGCTTTTTTTTTTTGCTTTTTTTTCAGTTTTGTCATAGGTTACACAGTGGAAGCCGAAACAGTGAGCTAGCAAAATTTCGCAGGATTTTTTTCAAAGACGATAAAATCAGAAAGGGCACACTCCAATTGCATGGCGTGAGGTGCGCCGACCAATTAAATGCCTGAGTGCTTCCGTATACGCAAGTGAAACAGGTGATTATGTAAGCTATCGGTACGGGCCAGTTGGTATTGCATATTTAACTTTCGTACGGCGCAGGGAAAGACTAAGGCCCATATTCACAAACCAACCTTATCGCTATCTCGTGTTTCCCGTAAGTTTCTGTACACTCTACGTGCGTTATAAGGGCACATAAATGGTAACATGGTAAAAGATTACTACAAAATTGGTTCGTGAACACCAACATACTGTATTTATCAAACACACGAAGGGCAGAAGGTCGATAAGGGAAATGTGAGGTAAAGATAAAATTGGTTTGTGAATATGGGCCTACGAGACGCAGATACAAATAAAGACAATTATGTAATCTGCATGATGTATGAGGTGCAACTTCAAGCCACAAAAAGATTTTAACTCGAATAACAGCATGTCATAATTGTTGAGTACCAGTGCTGGGCATTGTCGTTATACAAGAGTATTGCAATAGTATGTTAGAGATACTTTTGAGAATCTGAATTTCTATATTGAGGCATATTTGAAAACTGTGTTTGTATCTCAGTAGTGAAATACTTCTACGATGTATTTATTATATCACAGGTATCTCGTGACCTTTTTTTTTTTTTTTGTCAGAAATGAGTTGACATGTTTCCGCCAAGTAAAAGCGCACCACTAGTTGGTGACACGGGAAGGTGCAAAGGGTTCCCCAGATGCACAGAATGGACCATGAGGTAAAGCTCGCGACACCACTGACAGTAGAATCTGAGAGGCAATATTGTCGGCCTATACCGATGAATGTCGCTGTCTCTCAAGGCCGGGGTAACAACCCTAATTTTTTTTTCTGGGAGGGCAGTTATTTCGCATGTCTTGTGTTGAGGCTGAACCGATTCTGTCTAGAATATAGCCTATTTGAGAAGCTGCTGTTGCTTACGTACAACTAACGCAACATCTAAGCAAAACAGATCTCGTGTGTGAAAGATGTATGCTTTTTCTTATTTAGCTAGTGTTTGGTAGTGACCCGAGTGATATGCTTCACTTGCAATTTTCAGTGCACTGCAAGATTCATATTATGCTGCACTTGATCAATTTAATTGCATAGCATAAGCACTCCTGAAGTAAAAAAGTATTCCAGGATCTGTATTCTGGAAGACTTTTTCATGTTTTTACGAAAGTATCCCTTCGATATCCTATTACGTATTTTAGGCTTCCAGCATATGTATTTCGATATCTGTACTTAAAATACTCTTCCGAGTATCCCTGCCCAGCCCTGTTGAGTATATATACAAGCATAATGCGACATAATACTACCACATTACTCCTAGCATACCCAGAGCTAAGCCAAACAAACAGTCACACATAATCATGCCCATACCCCACTTATATATGTAATGCATATAATATCAAAAGCTTCAAGGTACCACAGACATATGCGAATCAACTGTGCCACAGCTAAATTAGGAAGGGATCCCGAAATTTTAAACAATCAATGTAGTGCAACTCAGCCTTCCATGGGCACAAGAAAGTACTCAATAGCGATGCACTTATTTCATTATTGCAAAGGTACATTGTTCTGTACATCCAGTGCAAATGGCAAACACGGCAGAAATCGCGAGCAAGTTCTAGAATGAACTGACAACGTGACAGTTGGAAATCACACCTTTAAAAGCACCTGTGACACCTGCAGGACAGTGAGGCAGTGAAATAAAAAAAATGGCATGTAGAGCACCACATTCATGTTTTTAACCATAAAGTCTATCACTATCCTAACGAAAATGCATAACAGCAGTGGAGGAAACTGCATTGTTCTGGTCGAGCAAAACTAGTCTCCCTTTAATGTACAAGGCAACATGCCTGTTTTGTAACCTAGTTTCTTTATTAAACAGTGCTGTCAGTTTTGAGGATAACAACTGGCACCCTCAAATTTGGTAAACTTGGTATACCAAAAGGCAAGTGGATCGTGCAAACGTCAACATACTGATACATGTGCTCCTCTGTGAGAAAATTATTTACAGCATAGTGGTAGCCTCTTGGATGAGGAATTGCAACCCCAATGGCTACGGCACAATGTTTTGTACTTGTTCAACTTCGGAGCATAAGTTTTCAGAAAAATAATGGACAGTGCTGCCTTGATATGAAGGAACATTTCTTTTGTTCTCATTTTCCGTCAAGCTGCTCAAGCAGATGACGTGAGTGGTTTCAGTATTCAAGCCAAATAATGAAACACTTTAAGTCAACGCTATGCAGTTATACTGTTATTGGGCAGAACCGGAGAAATAAGCACCATGTTTTACTACAAATGGTTCCTGTCCCGAACTCTGCTGGTCTTAATTTAAAGGGGCCATGAACCACCCTTCCGGCTTGGCGAGAAAAAGCATCCTATGGATAGCAGACACTGCTATGAACATCTTCGCCAAATATTGCAGTTATGCACAACATAGATATATTTAGAAGCGCAGATCGAAGTTGTCATTTTCTCAGGTGCCTTCTTTTCATACAGCGGCCTGTGCCTCTTCAAAGCTGCCAATGCCTGCTGTTTGACGTTGAGCAGCAGACAGCATGGTATTGGCCAATACCTGACATAAATCAAGAGCGGTGTTTGGAACAGATGCTTGCCATGAGGTGCTGCCACGTGCTAGCACCTCACTTAATAGCCTGCTAAAGTTGGACCATGAGCCAATCTTGCACACAAGAATCGCAATGGGAGAGAGCGACTGAATTTTACCATAGAAACCATCGTGAGAGCGCAACTAAACACGACACACAAGAAGAAACAGACGAGGACAGGCGCACACTACCAACTGGCTTTATTGAAGGAAGATCCACTCCTTTATACATCAACACCCTGCGCAGGGGCACCGTCACAACAACCAAAAAAATTCAGACCAGGCGAGAAAGAAATTGAAATTCAGCATTGTACAGCGCAATGGAGGTTTCGCTCACGCACTCGTCACCTGCTTTTTTAATGAAAAAGGCATCTAGCGTTTCGCGAGCCGTTTTTTCTCTACTTCTGCCTAGGATTTTTGCACACCGGTTGCGCTCTCGCGATGGTTTCTATGACAAAGCACCAACTCGCCCAACAGTCAACTCTGCACACACTCAGTCACGACGCACGCTGATGCAACTTCTTTCCCCCGTGCTTCTCAGGGTAGGTTCCAGCACACTCTTCGGGATGAGAGATAGCGCTTAATGCACACGACAGACCCCTGAAACTACGCTCATTTTTACGGTTCTGAGGTATTTTTGCGGCAATCGATTCATGAGGCAAAAAGCTGCCCTAGTGAGCTCGTTCGATTATTATTTCAAAAAGTTGTTCCTGGCCCCTTTAAATGACATTAGCAGTGGTATGATTGACCCAACAATATTGTTCTGCATAGTAATAGACAGCATTGTACCATGCCAGAAACATCAAGAGTGGCTGATATCAATTCAGCCTCTTGCCATTATTTCTGGCTTGAGCATTAATTGACATCCTGAATACAAGTCCAGAACTGGATATGATGGCAGCTCAAACGGCTGCACCACTCTTTGTTCTGCTGTTGTGCTGACCTAGTATGACCAACTATGTCGTCTGAACTCCACAGTTTTCAAGACATCAACAACGATGAACAAACTACCGCAATAGATGTACAGTCCAGCAACCTGACCAAAAAGAGGCAGTTGACTCTTCTCCAAAATGACAACATCCCGTACTTTGTACGTTGAGTGTTGGGCCGTGGCTGTACCGACCTCCCAAATGGGTACATCAATGGCAAAGACTTGTTGCAGACATGGAGCCAACTCTCATGTTTAACCCGCCTGGACTTCGTTGTTCTGACATACTTGTCCAGCTCAATGTTAGCAAGCTCCAAACTCTGAAGCAATTGGTGGCGTTCAGCCACAGGTTTACAGATATTTCTGAAATTTCTATTGCGAGAAGCAATGCACCTAAGATACTGGTGCTTAGCTTCGTACCGCATGCACCAATATAGCTTCAGTGGGCCAAGCTGGCTTATGTTCCTAGGATAGTGAAAGAGAAAATGGAGCTTCGGGGTGATTTGTGATTTTGGAAGGGCAAAGACGAGCAAACAAGGACAAGAAGCTCATTATTTCATCTTGCAGCCGTGCAAGATGGTCACTAGGAATGCGATCAGAAAATACTATGTCAAGAATTGTTCTAAGTCTAATGTACACTTCCCAGTGCTTGTTGTCTTCCGGTACAATGCCCGCATATACAAGTGAAAAAATTCTGAAGAAGCACCACTTTTGGGATGCTGTTCCTTTATAGGCATTCTCTCCAGTCACAAAGCCCTTTTCCAGGTCTTCAGGCTTGTTCTTGTCATGGTGCCCATACTGAAACAATGACACCTTTTCCAAGTCGCAATAAGCAAGGACATTAGATGAGATCAGTCCACGCGACACTTCTCTCAGGACATGTGGAATGGATCCTTTAAGGAGGTCGTGCATCACATCCGCAGGAGGCTGCAACGTTATGTCAAAGTTGCCAAGGGAACTTAATGGTGACTCACACTTCGCACCATAAAGTGCTGTGCTTAGTGGTTTGTTCACCTTTGCTGTGCAAAGGTGGCTGTTGTGGAGGGCTAGATCTCGTACCTGCACATCCTTTTCATGAAAAATGGCTTTGAACTCCTTAAACGAAGCGGTACAAACCGGCATGGATGTCCTTTGCTAAAGCAGCAGGTGAACCCGCCCAACCTATTCAAAGACAGGTTGTCGCCACAAAATGCAACAAGAACAGTGCTTATTCTTAACGTGGCAGCGTTCCGTCTACTAAGGAATCCAGTCGTTTGCAAAAGTGACACATCTTGTAGCAGTGGCTCTAAAACCGCCTCAATTCCATGTACCACAATCTTGTAACGTGCAACAACTGCAACATGGATGGTGCATAGTTGAGCCCTGTAGCGAGCATGCAAGTTGAGTACACTAAAGTACGCAACAAGAAGCTTGTGAGTGCCACGCTTTGGACCTAGAGGGTTTACAATCTCGATCTCATCAGTGTGCAGTACTAAGAACAAAGTGTACTGGGATCCATCCTGCAGAATGGCTGAAATTTTTTTCTTTGTACAAGCGCCCATCACAAAAATTGCACAAAACTGCCGAATCACGTTGACGTGACAGGCTGTGGTCCGAAAAATTACAAAAGTTTTCAGATGACATCAAATTCTGCAACACTCTGACAATAGGTATGTACTGAAACGTGGCTCCATTGCACAATGAACGCTCCTCTGGCTTTACATAACACAAGTGTTCCTTGGCAAACTGTTCCCTTTGATATTTAGAAGATATTCCTTGGAAAACGTCGTCAATGAATTCAGAAGACAGAAGCTCGTCAAACTCTGAACCTGGCTGTCCAGAAGCAACGTGGCCTTGAATCTTTGCAGTACAACAAACGACAAATGCTTATAGAAATTACCTTGAAGTCACTGAATATCTCCTCGGTCGTGGAGTGAGGAAGCTTATAGACTTCTGCAATTCTGAAAAATAACATACACAGTTGTTTCCTCATCTGTTGCTTTAAGTCATCTGTCGTCTCGGTTGTACTTGAACTCGCGCGTTCCTCGGCGTCTGTCATCGGTGGGTCATCGCTCAGTACTTCAACGTCGTCAAGAGCACCATGCTGAACGTCGCTGTCGCCGCTCTCTGCTGCATCTTCTGCAGCCAATCGATCACAATGGCCGGGCGAAGCACCCGTGGGTCGTTCTCCACGGAGCGCGCTCTCCAAAGAACCCCCCTATGTTGTGGGATCGCCCTTCCGACCCAAGCTCCATGTAGTCCATGTGATGTCGGTACAGGTGTCGTCGATACGAATCGAAGCCTTTCCAGCCTTCAGATATATAAGTAACAACACCTTGTGGAGAGGTGTGTTGCTGCTTTTATATTGGTACCATGCTTCAGATATTGTGAGATGCGATGATGGCCTTTCTATTCTAATTTCAAAGCAATCGATGATGACTGCCACATTAGCGCCGATCGAGTCGTAGAACGCTTTTGGCACAGTCCGTTGCAAGGTATCACGTGTGGGCCACATTATCGTGTCACCTGCGACGTCAGTAGGAGCGGGGGGCGTTCAATGTAGAATCCGCTTTTCTGGCAGCGGTGAAATGTCTTTGGCAAGCAGGACCCTGTAGCCCAAGAAAGACAATTCTTTGAGGCAAAAGGTGCACCTGTGATTGAGCTTGAGTCCAACTTCCTTGATGTGGCGGAGACCAGCGGCCAAATTCGTTAAGTGCTCCTGTTCGGTCTTGCCGAACACAATGATATCGTCAATGTAAACAAAACGCCAGAGCAACCTTTGAGAATCTGCGACATCAACTGCTAGAAGGCTGCAGGGACAAACTCCAGCCCAAAGCCAATCCACTTCAAACGAAACAGTTTCATATGGAGTCACGAATGTATTCAAATCTCTGCTCTCGGGATGCAGCCGAACCTGGTGGTAGGCAGATACAAGATCCAATTTGGAGAAGATAGTGGCACCGACCAGGCGGTTTCCAGGAGCTCTTCCGTGTGAAGAGTTCCTGTCGTCGATGCCTGCTTTGTTAGGTTACCCAAGCTCGACACATAGTCGAACGCCACCGTCTTTCTTCCTTACTACAACGGAAGGGGACACCCATTCCGAAGCGTTAACGCGCTCGATGGCATCCAATTCTTTCGATCCACGGAGCTCTTCCCAAAATGGGGTCAGTGTCTCCAGAAGACGCCAAAGTTCCGATGCCATAGGAAGCACATCGAGTCGAGTCTTGATGCAATGAACGAAACCCTTGGCGAGACGACCAAGGCCTGGGGCGAAGAAAGAGCCGAACTCACTTGACAGCTTGCCTGACAGGGTCTTCGGAATAGGGTTGAGTGGTGAAGCTTGCCGCGAACGTGACAGCTGGGCCGCGTCGAGTGTCAGGTCCATTCGTTTATCCTGCACTACCTGAACCGATTCAAGATGGCGCCGCGTGGGGTGCCATCTAGGTGCAGTCCTCGTGCACGGAGTGCAGCCACTGCGCGATACTAGCGCCCTCACTGAAACGAATGCGAGAGTGCAGACATCGTACAGGCCTTCTGCTAGTGCCGGTTGTCGTAACGTTTATAGATACTTTTTCAGTTTCCCAACTCCTCTTTTCGAGGCGGGCGCGATTTGCTCCCAAGGAGTGTGGGGGGCGCTGCAGTCTAACTTTGCACCAAGTAAACGGCCTCTCCGCCGCTCTTCGCTGGCTTCACTGCCGCCGTAGGTGTGTGCGATTCCTTGTTGGTGTTCGGCAGCACCGTTTCTTTTTTTTTTTCTGCGTGTATGCCTCTTCGCTCTCTGTGCACGTGACATGCTTCCACGGTCTTCTGAAGATAAATCTGACGTGTACGACGTAGGACTCTCCGATTGTTGACAACGTGGGCACGATCTAAGCAGTGCACGTGTGGACGCACCGAGCACGTGTGTACGTGTGGACGTCTCCCGAGGCAAATTCTACTGCTGCTGCTATCCTGTGGGTCGTGCCTTAGACCTTCGGGACATCATGCCGACGTGTTTTGTGCCCGGGTGCACCAGCGGGTACAGAAAAAATGCAGAGAATTAATGCCACTTTTTCTCTCCGCCATCCTACCCGCTGTTACTCAGAAGTGGGTAAGACCATAGGCGTGCGCAGGGTTCCCCTTCAGGGCGGGCGAAGGTTCATCGCAGCGCCCCCCCCTCCCTATTAAGTCAATGTATGGGGCAGACTATGCGCCCCCCCTCTCTTGGGTGACTAGGGGGGGGCGGCTGCCCCCCTCTGCCCCCCCCTCGTGCGCACGCCTATGGGTAAGACCCATTCCACTCGCGGACAAAACTTTGCGAAAGACGATCGATGTTGACTTTCAAGAAAACGACTTTCGGAAGACATATAAGCATATGTCATAAATAGAGAAGTCGTCGAAATTGACCATGGTTGCAATGGACATTGAGTAGCGGTGCAGTTCCTTGTTTATTCCCAAACCTTCGAGTGCAGCCGTATAAGACGAAGGTCGCCAACGAAAGGGTACCTGTACCTCAACAAACTGTGAATCTGCCTTGCGATCTGCCAGAAGTATCCCCGGAACAGTTATCCGCTCTTTTGGAGGATACTTACAGAACACTACAGCGCAAAAAAAAAAAGACGACGGACGGAAGGAACACAAACGACGATGACAAGGGCTTGAGTACTAGAAATTAATCGAGTTCTTTTGGATGACTTCAGCTTTTCTGCAGTTGGAGTTCGGCGGTTCCTGAAGAGCCGGCCGGGAAAACCTCTGGTAATCGCCTTCTATAGGGCAAAATTCAAAGAACATATCTACTGCATCCTCAAGAGCACTATTATCCGCGCATATTTACGTGGTTTCGGCGAACGGAACATTGCTGAAAAAGTTACCGTTAGATATACCACTGCGGTTACTCAAGGACGTAAAGGCTGTCGTGCATGTTGCAAAGAAATGCATCCTGCATTTCTTTGCAAGACAAAAGGCCATACTTGTGTGAAATTCAAATGCTCGTGACAAAACGTTTTTCTTTTCATAAGTTAAACGAAATATAGTTGTGAACTAGTGTGTGATCGTGGCAAAGTTCTCGTGTAAATGTATTGATGTTTTCGTATTTCTTTTTACAAAATTTGCATTTTTGTTTGAATGATCCTAAATATTATCCACTGACGGACATCCAGAAATCTGAACACTTGAACAGAAGAAAGTGCACTGGTTTATGTCACCTGAACAGAGGAATAACGTCGTTTCAGTGGGATTTTCAACGAGGGTCGTACCTCACAGCAAAGACTCAGTTTCAACTTTCTTTAGGGCACGGCACACTGAGGGGCTTATAGACGCCAGACTCTGGAGTTTTGCAGACACGTAGCGCCACCTGTCGGAGCAGTTTTGGGTAGTGCAAAGTCCGGCTCCCATGCACAGTTTGCTGTGCAACCGGGTGCAACTAGCGAGTTGGAAACAACAATTAACCTAAATATTTAGTGTGTTGGCGCATTGAACACTCAGAAAAAGAGCTACCAATTTATCTCCGCTAGTCGGACACGCAATCGAACCACCATGAAGTGCGTGCCAGAACGACGGCGAAAACAAGAGCAGACGCAACAGCTCCGCGCGCTACGAAGAAAGGCTTCAGTCGAAGCTACTGTTGCGTTGTGAATTGCCACGGACGTAAAGGACTTGTTTTACCGATTTCTGTAGCTGTTGCACGAAGCAGAACAGCGAGAGCTCTGGATACGGGCCGTTGCGAACGTGCTGGGTAAGCGAATTACTCGCGTTCTCCACAGCCGGTCGCATGATAAAGTGTGATAATGTGGGTCTCATGTTAGTGTTTTGAGTAGCCTTGACGTAGAACCGTGGTAACCTTGACTATGAAGCTCAGCAGAGCCTCAGACCGCGGTGCGCGCCGTGCAGCAGTTAAATGCAGACTGGTGAAGCGCGCGATAAACATCGCGCACTCCGCGACCACCCACAATCTTATAATCTTAACGCGCACGTGCGCATTGAAGGTTCAAAGTTCCGGCTAGCAAATGCTAACACGTGCGTCATACAAGTAAATCGCAAAATTTTGGTCGTGACCACCGTCAGGTTTTTCTTACCCGTGGTCTCCGTGATTGCCGGACCCTTACAAAAATTTCTGGTAACGTTAACTTGACGGTCTAAAGACCATTGTTACTAGAACCTAACAACAATCAAAAGAGTGTCTACCAACGATCTTTATGCTTCTGTACCGACAATCTATGAACCATCTGGCTGCAATTGACCACCAACTTTGAACAGAATCACGTTCATAGGCTGTCTGGTGACCACGTAGTAACGGCCTATCAACGTTGTTCATTTGACAGCCTAGTAACATTCTTTCAAAAGAAAGAATGTCCACAAACTTTCTGTCAACCATCGCCTTACAAAAATTTTTAGCAACACTAACTTTAATGTCTAAAGACAATAGTACCCAGAATATATCGACAATCACAATCAACAGAATGTCTATCACAAGTCGGTATCCCTATTTACGAACTTTCTATGAACAATCTGGTAACATTTGGTCACCAACTGTTAATAGAAGCGTGTTCATAGGCTGTCTATGAACAATCTGGTAACATTTGGTCACCAACTGTTAATAGAAGCGTCTTCATAGGCTGTCTATGAACAATCTGGTAACATTTGGTCACCAACTGTTAATAGAAACGTGCTCATAGGCTGTCTGCAAACTGGTTACCAACGTCCTACGATCGTTGTAGTTCTGATGCCGTGGTAATATTCTTTCAAAGAAAAGAATGCCCATAAACTTTGTACCGATCACTGCCAACAAGTCTTTATACACAGCACTGTGGCAACCGGTGTCAGCATGTTTCACAAGCTAGTGGTAAAAGGCAATGCAACCTAGAAAGCACATATGAGCAAGGTTTCATGAAAGATATCTTTATTTACAATAAAAGAAAGAATAAATTAAACTGAATAAAACTTGAAAGGGGTAGTGCCCTATAGACCCCTTTCAAAATTGCAAGTGCGCTTCCCTGTGCTGCATATTTTCCTTCATCATGGCGGCACCTGTCATCCTTTAAGTGGAGAGGAGGCCCTAGTGGAACGTGCCATGGGTTTTCTATCATGCGGGTTTATATCAAGGGAGCCCAGTGAATGTTTTCCATGCCATAGGGCAAGTAAACTGCGCTTGAACACGCTGTTTGCAGTAAGTGACCAGCCGCCATTAGTAGGGAAAACTGCACTGCAGGAAAGCTAGCTTAACAATTTTGCAAGGGGTCTATTAAGTGTCCTTTTCCTTGTCCGTTGCTTGAGTAGGAGCATAGTCGCGGGCAAGCATTGACGACAATGTGTTTTTTATGTGGAGTGGCGAGTAATCGACGTAGTTCTTCACTGCGTAACCTAAACAGAAGCAAGACATCTTTATTAACATGTTCAAGCTAGGGCATTAAACGTTCAACAAGGTAGGTAATAATGCCAGTTCAGACTTAAATCTAGCTCTCATCCTTAGCAGTCATCTTGCAGAAGAAATGGCTAGGATGGGCCACAATTTGCATGGCAGAATCTTTGAAGAAAGGTTTGCAACACAGTGTAACAGTTGTGAAAAGTAATTTAGGCACGCATAATTTCCGACTAAAATTACATGATTCATTTACATTTAATGCCAAGATTCATACTATGGCGGGAAATGAAGTGTAAAGTACAAATTGACGTGCAACATTGGCCTGGCACACTACTCATTACTACTGGCTAGCAAAGCAATGAATAATGCACCAGAAACAAGTAGAACTCAGCTTGCCCATCTGTATTAATACCGCAAAGGCCAAGTACACTAGAGGTTTGGGTGAAATAGTCTTTAAAGCACGGAATAATTTAGCATATTTACCAATGATTTCATTGACACGGAGTGGGTCCAATGCCTCTTTTGTGACGCTTTCTTTGTGCGAATTGCACTTCTTCCCAAAGAGCGACTTGGTGAGTTCCTATGGGGTGAAAAGAGCCCTCATCAGGCCTCTTGCGAACCGACTCCCTGAGTTCTTGCTGTCACGGCGGATGCGCTCGAGTGTCGACTCGTCGACAAGGACACCATTGCCGATGTCGACCTGTAAAATAAAGAAAACAAAGATGAGTAAAAGCAAGTGCCCAATGTCACACAACATTTCAAAATTTAGCTAGGCAGCACAACTGCATAAGAACGGTCCCATCATCGAAGGCAACATGTCGTACCCACCAGCACTTTCCTAAATTGAACATGACTGCATGCATGAAGACTACATGCACTATGCTTATTGTTACGCAGACTCATTAAACTTCCGAGATACATTGTTGACTTTTTGTACCAAGCAGGCAACAAGCAGTGACCCCTTCGCAAAAACAACCACCTCATTTGGCTGTCAGCCATGTCAGTACTGGCATCTGCACGTTTCAGCTAGGAAACTACATTTTTTTTACATTATTGACAAATGAGAAATCATACTTGCAAGGTGGCAATCTAAGTCTATTATTTTGAACATTAAACTGCATGCGGTAAAGGAAGAAGAATGACAAGCATGCATAACATTGCCTTCTTGCAGTTTTCAATTACCACTATCTAGCACCAACACAACTATGGATCATGTGCACAAACTCTGCTTGTTATGGTTTGTTCCAATATTAAATATCAGAGGTACGGCTTGCGCTTTAATCACGCGACCGACCAGTGGTCATTGTAGCTGCTGATGTAAATGAATGCACCAGTTGTTGCTTCGGACTGTCACTGATGCTTTTTGAAAGGAATTTCGCAAACACAAGAAGCAGCGGTTCCCATCTCATTGCGAGTGTGCTAAACACTTTCTTGAAATGGTTTCCGCAAGTCAAAACACTTTCTTGACGTCCGGCTGCGTGCCCTTGCTGTCAGATGCTAGGGTGCTTTCAAGATTAGAAGAGAAAGTTTTGCG